>CAIGRO010072655.1:0-10716 GCA_903798355.1 Fraxinus baroniana
TTAATGATCCAATTCATTTTCAGACTAGCTCTTATAAATAATTGTTTAGTAATATTAGCTTATCATTATATAATACTATATGAAGGAGCCAAAAAATTAGACCCTCTTCAAAAAGAAATATCAAAATAAAATTTAGAAAAATTGATTACGAAAAACAGATCTCAGAGACAGTCGCAAGATAGAAATTCAAAATAATGATTCCAGACTTGTGATGCAGTGGAACAATGGAGTTATTTTCTGGCAAGAACATTTTTCTCTAAAAGTTAAAATAGGAAGAATTCCAGCACCAAATATTCAGTAGAAAAAATTATATCTGATGGCTTTTGAAGAAGCAAATAATGAATTATGAAAAAGCCAAATCTAGAGGAAGAAGAATACATATTCAATGACAAAAGTAATGAAATGGATGCAAACCTAGAAGAAACCTACATAGAGATAATGGAAAAATAGTACAGTAATTCAAAAGAAGATAAGACATAAAGATAGAGGAAGAATCATTATTAAGAGCAAGGACGATAAACAACACTCAAATGGCAATTATCAACACAAAAAATAAAAAGAAAGAGCATGAGGTCGAGGATCTTTATTATGTTCATACAATTGTAAAGTTTAACTCAAAGACTTTAAATTAAAATAAGTCCTTTCATACTTCCTTTGCTTTACAATGCACTTTTACTTTATTTATTTTCAAGTAAAGCCTAAAAGACGATACACGAAGTAAACAATTAATTTATCCAGAAATAATATTATAATGTTTTATTCTCTTTTTCCTAGCCCCTTTATTCTGGATTTCATGACTAAAAGATAAATTAATCGCCTGAGTTGAGTTGGTTGTGTTGACCTGTGGTCAAATCTTATGTTTTGATTATAACATACAAACTATGTTTATCTTTAATTCGAATATTCAAAATGTTACATGTTGCCGACTTAATCAAATTGGAGATAAAACTATTGGACGAAAAGTTGTCGATCAAGAAAGCTCAAGATAAAAATCAATCGAGCACTCTTGTCAAATTAATTAAAGACATTGGAACTATATGTTTTTAGCTCATTTTTTTAAGGTAAAACACTCTAATTCTTGACAATGACACATTGAAAGCTCAAGTGATGAATTTCTTATACACGATAAAATTTCACTTCATTAAAATGTTTGCACAAAAATTATTTTNTAAAGCACTTTAATTTTTGGCAATGACACATCGAACGCTCAAGTGATGAATTTCTTATACACGATAAAATTTCACTTCATTAAAATGTTTGCACAAAAATTATTTTTAAAGGTAAGTTTTTCAAACTAATCTTGAATACTATTAAACCTCACTTACATTCAAACATCTAGTAAAAATGTCATGCAAAATATTTATTGGTTGCAAACAAAATAAAATTTTTGACCTAGAAATCTCTGGTCATCCACAAGTCCGGACGGTGAATCGGACGTCCGGTTTGCCAGCAATGGACGAATTTTCGACCGTTCTGACAAGCTTCAAAGACTATTTTTTAGGGTTGTCCAGTTCTAAACCGGACGTCTGGATGGGTTGTCCGATTTGGTAAAAAAGTTGACTTTTTCACTTCCATAAATACTAACTAATTTGCCATTCATTAATATAACTAGAGAGCACTAAAGTGAGATTCCTTTGAGCAAAATAGCATTGATTTCTCATCATATTTATTATTATCAAATCACTTTGCTTTGATAAACTTTTGATTAAATCAATTCATGAAAATCATTCAATACGTCAAAGTTTTTCTAAAACATAACACTTGAGTTTCACTCATTGCTATCTATTAAAGTGTTAGCCTATTTTTCTCTTAATACTTAATTGTGATCATATCATTTATTAAAAGAGAAATTTCAATTTGTAAATTCAATTATCTTTAAACTTGTGGGTCATGTTGAGGTCCTAAAAAGCTCAACATTGTAAAAGGATCGGTGTTCCTTGCTTGTAAGTTATCGAAAGCTTTGTAAAGGGTTTGATTGCACCACAAATCAATCAACATAGTGAAATGGCATTGTTCATGTCAAACAGCTTGGTAACGGAGAACGTAGATCATTGTGTTGGATCAAACCTCCATAATTATATCGTTTGCCCTCTCTATTCCTCTTTAATTATTGCCTTCAAATTCATGTTTGCTATTTGAATTACTTATTTTTTTTATTACGCGCTTGATTTTAATTTAATTTTTCAAAAAAGATTTAGAAACCAATTAACCCCCTCTTAGTTAGTTATTCTTGGACTTTCAATTGGTATCATGGTAAGGTACTCATTTTCAAAGATTTGACAATCTTGAGTAATGGCTAACCCAATGTTTTGAAATCACAAGGGGCATTACACAAATCAACCTCTCTTCTTTGATGGCATACACTAATTATTTGAAGGCTAAGATGATGATTTACATTCAATCTATTGATTACAACATTTTGGGACGTTGTTAAGTATGATCTTTATATGCCTACCAAAACCATTAAGATAAAAGGTCAACCCAACCAAGCTATCCCCAAACCTAGAGAAGAGAATGACGAAGAAGACAAAAGAAAATTATCCTTAAATGTCAAAGTCAAGAATTTACTATATTGTGCATTAGATAAAATAAAATAAAATAAAATAAAATAAAATTAAACGCATTAGTACTTGTGAATCTGCATATGATAATTGACATGCACTTGAAGTCACTCATGTTGGCACTAGTAAAGTTAAAGATACAAAAATAAATATGTTGGTCAAAGAATTTGAAAATTTCTCTAAGAAATAAAATTAATCTATTGTTGATATGATAACTCGTTTTATCGATATTGTAAGTGCTCTAAAAGGATTTGATCATAAATTTACTAATGGTGTACTTGTAAGCAAAATGCTTAGGTCACTTTCTAAGGATTGAAGCCTTTTAATAATGTTTATATAGAATACCAAGGATGTAAATACATATCCCTTGGAAGAACACTATGGAACATTGATAACCTACAAATTTAACGATGCTGAAATCGAGGAAAAACAAAGAAGAATCGAGGGAGGCTCCTAAACGCCAAATTGTCCTAAAAGCTACACTTGATGAAGGAACAACAAATAGTAATATGATCGATGAAGAACTCGATAACTTGGTCCTTCTTGTCAAAAAATGAAAAGGTTTTCGGAACAATCGAGAATTTCAAAAGAAGGAAGAAAAGAGCAAAAAAGAGGTAAGAAAATCATTTGTTATGATTGTGACAAACTCGGTCACAAGAGAACCAACTGCCCAAACAAAAAGAATGTATTCAAGAAGAAGGCACTCCAAGCAACATGGGATGAAAGCGAAGTGATGATGAAAGTCAAGAAAAAGTCGCCAACATGTGCTTCATGGCAATTGATGATGAGGTAAACTCCATTGAAAAACTCTCATATGATGATTTATCTTCCTCTTATGATGAAATTTTAGAAGAATTTAAAAAACTTGCCTTTGTCATTCTATTCTTAAAAAGAAAGTTAAATAATTAAAAAGTGAAATTGAGAAAATTTTGGAAACCAAAAAGGAAAATATTGACTATGATTCAATATACAAAAAAAAAAATTGCTTTTTAAAGGAAAAGTTAAAAGATTTGACAAAAATTATTTTTAAATTCACTTAAGAAAAGAAAAATTTTAATTTAATTCTCGATAATCAAAAACGTGTTTTTGATAAAGGAGGCATTTGATAGAAACCATTTTTAAAACAAAAATCTCTCAAAAATTTATTTGTCAAAGCTTCAAATACAAATTTCTCAAAAACAACTTGTAGATTTTGCAACAAGAATGGACATATTGGTTACAATTGTCTAACCAAAAAGAAATTATTCTTTGAAAACGAGTGGACTCGAGGACCTACTAAAACTAACTACCAAGGACCCAATCTTGTGTGGGTGCCAAAAATCAAAAATTGAATTGTTATTGTAGGTACCAAAGAAAATGATGAGCAAATGGTTCTTGAATAGCGAATGCTCAAAATACATGATCAGAGATAAAACTCTACTATCAAATTTCAAAAAGAATGATGGAGGCCATGTCACATTGGAGATAATGCAAAAGGCAAAATCATCGGAATAGGAATTATTGGTAGTCATCTCTCCCCTTCCGTTGAAAATGTACTTTTGATGTATAACCTCAGACATAATTTACTTAACATTAGTCAATTATGTAATAAAGGCTATTATATTAAATTCGATTCTTCCAAATGTCTTATTAAGGATGCTACATCAAAAGATGTGATATTTATAGGAAGTCGTAATAAAGATGTTTATATCATAAATATTGAATTTGAAAATAATAAAAAATGTCTTTTGAGTTTGAAAGAAGATGCTTGGTTATGGCATAAAAGATTATGTCATGTTAGCATGGACCTTCTATCAAAAAAATTTCAATAATTGTTTTATCAAAGGATTGCCAAACTTGAAGTTCGAGAAAGATAGAATTTATGATGCTTGTCAACTTGGTAAACAAGTAAAAAGCTCCTTTAAACCTAAAGTATACTCTTCAACTACAAATCATTGCAACTTCTCCACATGAATCTTTTTGGACTATCTAGGACCACTAGCTTGGGCGGTAAACATTATGTTTCTGTAATTGTTGATAATTTTTATAGATTTATTTGGGTCATTTTTTTAGACTAAAAGAAGAAGCTTTAAAAGCTTTTAAGCATTTTTGTAAGAAAGTCCAAAACAAAAAATGTTATACCATTACAACTATTAGAAGTGACCATGGTGAAGAATTTGATAATGTTGCTTTTAATAATTTTTGCAACGAAAATGGATATGAAAATAATTTCTCGACTTCTAGAACTCCTCAACAAAAGGCTGTAGTAGAAAGTAAAAATCGTACATTACAAGAAATTGCTATAACCATGTTTAACGAGAATAATTTACCAAAATACTTTTGGACCGAACTCCTTAATATCGCTTGTTACATTGTAAATAGAGTTTTAGTTAGTCGCAAGAAAACTAAAATTCCCTACGAATTTTGGTAAAATAGAATTCCCAATGTTAGTTACTTTAAAGTTTTCGGTTGCAAATGCTTTATTTTAAATACAAAAGATAACTTGGGAAAGTTCGATTCAAAATTCAATATTGGTATTTTTCTAGGATATTCATCGACTAGCAAAGCTTATAGAGTTTTTAACAAAAAAACTCTAGTCGTTAAAGAATCCATGCATGTCACATTTGATAAAACTAACTCACTTGGTCACAAGAAAGGTCTTGATGATGATGTAGGTTTGGAAGCTCCATTCGAACAAATGAACACTCAAGATCAAAACAAGGAAGTACCTAACGAAGAATAAGCTAAAGAGCCAAATGCTCAAGAAAGTAAAGAAGAATCAACTGAGGTTTAAGATGATCCCTTGTTACTAAAGGAATGGAAGTTTGTTCCATCTCATTCAAAAGAATTAATAATAGGCGGATCCATCCAAAGGTATCACTACTAAAGCTTCTCTTAGAAATCATCTTGGTAGTTGTGCATTCATTTCACAAATTGAACCTAAAAACTTTAAAGAAGTCGAGTTTGATGAATTTTGGATACTAACAATACAAAAAGAACTAAATTAATCTGAAAGAAATCATGTTTGGAATTTAGTTGCTAGATCAAATAATCAAACCATAATTGGTGCAAAATGAGTTTTTTTGAAATAAACGAGATGAAAATAGGATAATTGTGCATAACAAGGTTAGATTGGTGGCTCAAGGTTACAATCAAGAAGAAGCCATCGATTATGAGGAAAACATTGCACCGATTGCTAGATTAGAATCCATTCGCATGCTTTTTACTTTTGCTTGTCATAAAAATTTCACTCTTTATCAAAAGGATGTCAAAAGTGCATTTATAAATTGTTTCATTTAAGAAGAAGTTTTTTGTTGAACAACCTCCCGATTTTAAAGATCATAAAAATTCGGACTATGTTTTCAAACTTCATAAAGCTCTCTATAAAATAAGCTCCAAGAGCTTAGAACGAACGATTGAGCAAGTTTCTTATTTCAAATGGTTTTAGGACTTTGGTATCCTAAGGGCACTCACATTGATCTACTTAGTTATTCGGATGCCGATTAGGCTGGATGCACAATTGATCGTTTATGTACTAGCGGAACATGTCACTTTTTAGGCTTTGCACTTGTATCATGGTTTAGCAAGAAACAAAACTTCATTTATTTATCTACTGCTGAAGCCGAATATATCTCGGCCGCTAGTTGTTGTGCACAAGTTCTATGGATTAAACAAACTCTTAGTGATTATCACTTATCTTTTGACCATACCCACATCATATGTGAGAACCCTAGTGCTATTAACTTATCTAAAAATCATATTTCGCACTCTAGGACGAAACATATTGAAATTCGACATCAATTCCTTGGAGACCATGCTATAAAAGGTGATATTGTGCTAGAATTTATTAACACGAAAAATCAATTGGATGATATATACACAAAACCTCTAGCTCATGATCGATTCTCACATCTTAGAAGAGGTTTAGGCATAGTTTATGAAAATGAAGTATATGATTGAAATTACGTGATCTTATATGTGTCTATTTTTTTTCATGTGCATCATATTCCATTAAAAAAAAGGATCATCCGATGAGAAACATGACGTCCGGATCAAATCGGATCGTCTGAACTAGCGTTCGATTTGGCAGAAAAATGTTCTGCCAAAGCGGAAGTCCGGACCAGCGTCTGGGAGATTTAAAATCGCGAACAATCGCCATTCTCCCTTATTTCTTCATCCTTTTTCTCCATTCCTCTCCCTAAATCTCTTCCCCATAACTCAATTTATCACCTCAAAACTTCAATTACGCCTTCATTTCACAAAACCCATCACTTTTACATCTCTATTTTTCAAATATTTAACTTCTCATCTTTAAAATTCATTTTTCACCCTAATTTTCGAACCTTAGACTTCCCCTCCCCCCACACACACACTCACAAACCCCTTCAATTTTCATCCTTGGCAAGCTTTAGATGGATGAGAAAAATGCTCAAAAGCATGATGAGGTACACTTCAACTTCTAGGAACTTTTTGAAAATATGGGATGAATTTCAATTGTAACACTAGAAGAACATGTTTACCCGCTTCTCATGAAAGAATTTTACCAAAGTATGTCGGTTTCACGCTCCCGTGGCATTTCATGTTTAATTAAAAACAAACATGTTGTTATAATCAAAGCCATCATTCGTGATATTTGGAAGTTGAAGTATGTGAAACACAAACTTTTCTACACAAGGCACATCCTACACTCGATGGCTATAACCTTACCGAGGCTTGTCGTTAGCCATGTTAACGAACCGAGTTGAACCACGAGCTGAAACTCGAAGCTCGGGCTCAGCTCGAGCAAAATAGGGTCAAGCTTTTTTTGGCTTCAGCCGAGCAAAAGCTCGACCAAAAAAATGAGGCTTACCCGAGCCTTAGGGGGCCGAGACGGCTTGATTTTTTTTTTATATTAACTTTTGGCTACCTGTAGGTAGTTGTAGCTTGCCTGCAAAGTGCAGGAAGCTATTTTAGCTACCTTTTAAATTATTATTTTTACAATGGGCAAGCTCGTGCGAGCCGTTCAGCCCGAGCCCAAGCTGAGCCCGACTGGGGGTTTTTTTCGAGCCGAGCCGATGAGCTTTTTTGCTATCCTTACTTGTCTTCGAGTCATCGGGAAATTTATTGAAAATGTCATCAAAGTAAGTGTACATCAATTGTCTCTTCCATGCTTCTAGCCCGAAAGGGTCATCGGGATGAAGTAAGTTCATTTGATCTCTTCCTTCTCGATTCCTTTCTTGTCGGTAGGAAATTTAATTTCTCAACCATTGCATTATAATTTATTAAGCTTGTCCATTTGTCACGAAATGTTAAAGCTTTACCATATGGTATGCTTCTCACAAAAATTTTCAAACATTTTCACACTCATTAGATGATGAAACATATGTCCAACTTAAACTCACCAACACCATCAACATTCAAACCCTTAAATGAATGAAAATTGCAAAAGAACATAGTCAATGGGTGGCACACACAAAAGGGTTCGACCCCACCTCGGGTCCATCGACACTACCTTTTGAAGATGATGAGGATGACGATATTGATATACCGCAAGTTCCACTCCTTCCTCAAGATGCTCCTACCTCTAATGCTCATTCTCCATCCCGTGGTTTCGCATTTATCTAGGATCACTACAGTCTTCTCAATAGCCGTATTGATTCTCTTACATCTTCTGTTGATGGGCTTGAAGGGATGCTTCGAGAGTTGCAGGTGTAGCAAGACGCCATACGAGCTCAACAAGATGCTATCCAAGCACAACATGCGGACATGCAAGTTCAGCATAATGCCTTCTATGCCCACGTCCATGCCTTGTTTCCTCCACCACTTCCTCTGGAGTCCTAGTCCCAGTTCGATCTCACAATATCATGAATATTATCTTTATTTGCTTTACTATGAATATTTTCTCCCATTTAGCTTCATGTTAACACTTTTTTTTTCTACATATTGAATATTTTAGTGTGAATCTTCTTTAGCATGTTGCTATTTCTCTTTGGTCTCCTTATCTTATGTTTTGCTTTCTCTACTTCATATTCGTTTTGCTTATACCAAAAGGGGGAAAACATATGAATGATCATATGCATGCTTAATATGCTTATTGTGCTTAATGTGAATAAGAAAGGGGAGATTCTTGATTTATAAAACATATGGAGAAGAACATTGCAAGTGTATAAATCATATGAGATATTCTTCTTATTGCAAATTATCTATTGTTTGTTATAATAAAAAAGGAGGAAATTGTTGATCTATGGTCAAATCTTATGTTTTGATTATAACAAAGAAACTATGTTTATCTCTAATTCGAATCTTCAAAATGTTACATGTTGTCAACTTAATCAAATTGGAGACAAAACTATTGGACGAAAAGTTGTCGATAAAAAAAGCTCAAGTTAGAAAGCTGAAGATGAAAATCAATCGAATACTCATGAAGACAAACATTGCGTCATTTCAAAATCAAGCAACAAATCGAGAATGTCAACCAAAATGGTAGTGTAGCATGATAAAATAAAATTAGAATACTAAACGATTGCCTTGATAAAAAATATATAGATAAATACGAGCATAATTGGCTTTTCCATTTATTAGGAGAAATAAGTCAAAATCATCCTATATTATAATTGGTTTTTCCATTTATTAGGAGAAATAAACTAAAATTATCCTATATTAGGAATAGAGAACCTTAATTTAACTAAAGAGTATATGAATGATATTTATGTCTTTTTATTAGAGAATGTCAACCATGATGTCAACAAAGATGGTAGTGTAGCATGATTGTTGTTAAAATAAGACATAAAAGATGGCTAAAGTTGTATGAAATATTGAATATTTAAAGTCAATATAGAACATATAGACGGGAAAAATAATATTTTGATAGATAATTTAACTAGACAAGTTATTAATTTTCTAACTAATTGTTTTCATACAAACATACTAATATTTTGGTTCCTAAATTTTCTCTATGATATCATTTTGCTCATGCTATTATTAATCCAAAATGAGTTTGTTGAAAAAATTTGTTGACGATTTTTTTATAAGATTTTTTTTCTATTAAATCTAAAGATATTAATTGATCTTTATGTGCATAGGAAATATTTTTTTTTTACCATAATATTAATATATTAAGGATTTGCTAAATATATTTCCCTTTTGATATATGTCTAAATCTTTTACTAATTTTAATTTATTTTGTCTAAAAGTTTCTATCTGTTCTTCTATATCTATTAAAGATTATAATCTTCTTCCGAATTTCATTTTTCTACGTAATGTCCTTAGTCAAGGATTATCTACTAGTCTATTACTACTACTTACAATTTGTTTTCCTTTATTCATTACCTATAAATCCACTTAGTCTTTTTAGGAAAAGGAAAAGTAATATGTTATTAAAATAATCGAATTATAGCAATGTTAGAATCGTTCAAAAAATGATTCTTATTCGATGTGATTTTAAAAAATTATTATTATTATTATTATTATTATTATTATTATTATTATTATTATTATTATTATTTATAATCAAGTTTCTTTAGAAATGTGTAGTTAATTTATCAAAAACTCATTTGTGCTTGGCCCGTTACACTACGAGGGCTCGAGCAGCCCTCTCATGGAATCAGCGAAGCCCATTGGGTCCATAGGGCTAGCCCGTCCCGATTCTTTGTCACCATACGTTAGTAGGAGTGATCTCAGGTGAAATTTTCCCTTCAATTTTAATTGAAAAATCAAATCCAATCCTCTTGAAATTTAAAGATTATTTATTTATTTATTTTGTCAATTCGGATGGATAATTGCCGTTCATATTCACATTCATAGTTCTGCGCCACTCAGTTATCCCATCTCCCGCATAAAACAAATAAAAATCCATTTCTCTTCGAGATAGTAGCAATGGCCGCGTTTTCACCATGCAGAGATATCACTATTTTATGCAAAAGTGGAGCAGTTTCTTTGGTGGGCTCGTCGACTTTTCCTCTGCAGGAACCAAGACTGAGGCCTGCTAAGTGTTTGATAAAAGGTCAGTTAGCTGTTTTCATGATAACACTCTTCATTTGGTTGTACAAGTATTTGATTGTTGCTACCGTAACATACTTGTGGTGTCATGAAGTTGTTTTTATTCAAACTTAATTGTGGACTTATTGATAGATTTGAGACCTTTGATAGGATTGCCATTTGTTTTGTTCGTTTGCTTCTTCTTTTTTTTTTTTTAGGA
>CAIGRO010072655.1:10839-27838 GCA_903798355.1 Fraxinus baroniana
TTTTTTTTTTTTTTTTAGGAAAACAATAACCCAATATACAACAGATTGTTGTTTTGGCGAAGAAATTAATTGATTCCTTGGATGATCAGACTGTTGTGCTATATTGCACTGTAATCGTACGTGTAGATTCTTGTATTCTACGGATAATACAAACTTAGATGAATGGAAAAAGTTTTAAAACAGATTAAATGTTTAACAAGATGCACTTTAATCTATTTAAAATTATAAAGAGATGTCATAATCATTTGCAGTTTCTACACCTCATATAATTTTAGTAAGAGTGTGTTTGATTGACATGAAAAATATCCCCTAAAAAGATAAGGTGTCGTTTCTCTTTATGTTTCAGTTTTGAATTTTGAAATCATTTTTTATTGTATTTTGAGTGTCTATTTTGAGATTGTTGAAAATTTGTTCTTTTTGACATTTTGAAAAATTGTTTTCGAAAAAAAAAAAAAAGGAAAACGTGTTCTCTCTCTTTTCAGTCAATCTCANTGAAAATGTGTTCTTTTTGGCGTTTTGAAAAATTGTTTTCGAAAAAAAAAAAAAAGGAAAACGTGTTCTCTCTCTTTTCAGTCAATCTCATTTCTCTCGGTCCTCTCTCTCTCTGTCCTCTCTCTGAGATCGCCAGCACGTCGGCACTGCCGGCGACCTCCCTCCTTGTGGCGCGGTGGTGGTTTGGGTTTGTGCGCCCTACGATCTCCTTCTTCATCTTTTTTTTTTTCTTTCTTTCTTTGATGCGGTGGTTTGTTGGGTAAGTGGATATGCTTCGAATGGCGATGGTGGTGGGTTACTGTTGTACAAAGTGTAATGGTTGGATAGCGGACGACGATGGTTGGGTCGCGAGCGGTGATGGTTGGGTCGCGACTTGGCGATGGTGGTTCCATTGCAGGCGGTATTGTAATTGAAAACAGGCGGTTGTTCTGCTGCAGGCGAGCGTTGCGACTTGGTGGTGGTTGATTGGATGGTGATGGTGGTGTGGCGGTGGTTGATTGGACGGTGATGGTGGTGCGGTGGTTGCTGCAGGCTGTGGTTTCTAGTGGCGATTTTGGTGGTGGTGGTGCAGTTGTGGTGCAGAAGAAGGAACTGGTGTGTTGAAATGGAAAATGTCATTTCCCGTGTTTTAGGTTTTTTTTGGATTTGACTTGAAAACATCCAAAACAATGCTTTTATCGTTTTGTTTTTTGTGTACAAATTTTTTTGTTCGTTTTCCAAAATGCGTTTTCGAAAATAGGAAAGAGAACGCGTTTTCGCCATTTTGTAAAACCGAAAACAGAAAACGATTCGAAAACGTCAAAAAGAACGACACCTAATGTTTTCCTTGTTTTGAGGAAACAAATCCTACTCCCCAAGAAAATGTTTTATTTAAAAATAACGAAAACTAGGCATACTTTCAAAAGTTGAAAAATATTTTTAATGAAAAAAATAGCAATCAAACACTCCAAAGTAGAAATTTGGTTGAAAAACTAACATTTTTCATGGAAAATAAATGCAATCAAACGCGCCCTAATAAAACATGTGATTACAGTGAAAAGGAGCAAAAGTGTTCCGACTCGCTCTTTGAGAAATTTTTAATTCATGAACGCATCGATACTCAACTATATCCATCTTTTCTTGTTTCTGGATGTCCTCAATTCTTTGATTGGCATCAAACTGAACTAAAGTTGATTCTGACAAAATAAGTTTTGAAAATTCAAGGAAAGATTTCCTAATATGCTTTATAAAGTTTGTTAGTGAATTATATGAAGTTTGTTTTCTCCCTTGATAATACTATATTACTTGTTGAAGATGATTCAAATTATATTCTTGGATAGATAATAGGTGCAGAGCATAGAGCAACATAAGGTTTACTGAATTGGTAATTACATGGTGGATCTAATATGTCTGAGAAAAACTGCTAAATAAGTAGCAGCAAGGCTACATTCAAAGTCAACAATTAATTTTAATCACGTATTTCATCGAACCCACAAATTTCCAACCACACATTTCATCAACTTTTACCAAAATCTACTAAAAATCTATTTTAATCCCCCACCAAACAGGGGAAGAGTAATTCAGAGTTTCTTTTAAAAATTAATTCTGCCTGCATGTGAGTGGCATGTTCAAGACTAAGTTTAGATAAGTAAATGGGTACATTCTCTTATTACTTAAGCTATTAGATTAAGTGGTTCAATGGATAAATGATTTCCTAAGAACGTATCATTATTGAAAGAAAAAAAATCAGAATATTAGTAAGGGAAGATCTGAATGCGATAGATTAATTCAGCGTTTTTTTAACAATACAAGTCTATGGAGCCTTATCGTCAGTTTGTTAGGACAAAATGCTGTTTTATTTCTCTGCTTACCACACCCATAACTTCTGATGGTGTTCCATGAGCACTCTTTTCTGTTGGATCACTGAATACCCTGCTTCAACCGAATGCATGAGGCTACATGATGGCCTGGTTTTATACATTCATAAAAGACTCCTATCTTCCTTTCCTTTGGCAGTTTCCATCTGCATGTAATCTTTGACACTTGACAAACTAAGCCCCTTCAGTTTGCTGCTCTGTAACTCAATTTTTTTGAAATTTCCTTCCTTTTTCTGAAATTTCCTTCCTTTGCCTACTTGCTAAGAACCTGGTTATCTGGAAGTCTCTTATCTTTTCTCCTTAGGCAGCTTATCTCTCAATTGAAGCTCAATTTAATTGCCTTATTTTCAATGAGTCATATGTTGTATTGACGATAATATCTGAGCAGAAGCATCCACATCTCACTACCAATCCTTCTGTGAATTTATTTGTCTTCTGTGTATTAAATAATAAGGAACAAATCATCATTATGATGGAAACTTGACTTGGTGCTGTGCTACAGTCATATCCAATGTAGCCCTTGATCTTAGTTAAGAAACTCCATCTTTTCACACATTATCTGGATAAAACCTGTTATGGAACTGATCTTAAACTAATCCACGTGGGTTGAATCTTTTATTCCTCGACCATGCTCCACCATGCTATGGCTACCCCTTCAGCTCAAAAGTCCCATATGAGATCCTCTACTATCCAAGAAAAGAACCCCTGCGACAACGGTCACTGGTTAACAACAGTCACTGGTTAACTAAGTCTAGTTAACACCATTAGTTGATAGTGCAGCATTCATAGAGCTGCTTGACATTGAGAACAGACTTTATTCGACTTGCACATTTCAGGTCAGGATTTAAGAATCACTTATTTTGGATGGAACTACTCTCTCTCTCTCTCTCTCTCTCTCCACGCCCATTTTATTAGTGATATTCTATTGATGAAGTAGCAAAAGGTGAAAATCCACATAAACGAGAGAAGCAGAAAAAAAAAACCAGAAGATAAAATGTCTAAGCAAAGTCCTCAACAGGATCTTAAGCTAGAATCAAGAATTCATAACCTGATGATCTTGGTACTATGAATGTTAAGAGATTAAATGTGATAGTAGAAGTGAACTACTTAAAATGTATTCTATCATGGCCTGACATTTGAGATAGGTGAAGAAAACTATGAGAGACCATAGTGCAACATTGAAACTCATACCGGTACTCAATTGTGTTGGAACTTCAATCAACTCTACATGTTACATCCTGGCTGATATGTATTTGTTTCAATGTAGGATGAAGAGTATTAGAAGCCTGCTCATATTAACGAGTAATGGCTGCTCTCTCTTTTGTTCAAATTTTCAAATCATTAAATCGCTGTCATTAACTTTCGTACACAAACAAGATGATTTTATTGCTCTGTTACTGCTTCACTAGCTTATAGAAACCAAATACTTCTGCATTTTCTTAATTTTAGAGCACCATGCAAAGTGTACAAATTGCAATTGCGATAAACTTGGCTTAATCAATTTACAGTTTCATTATATAACCTGTATGATCACTTAAGATGCTGTGAGAAAATAGATGGTTGATCTTTATACAGAATAAACTAAATCTGTTACACTTGATTTCTTAAAACTACCAGGTCAGGCAGAAAGGTGAGCAATTATAGATAACAGACCTGCGACATCAGAGCTCAAAAAGCTTAAAACTTACTATCTAATTTTACAATAACTGAAAAATTGTCCACTGGCCATGATACTGGAGGAACGGTGTTAGCAATTTACAAATTCGTAACATGTTTTATCAATGAAAACAAATCAATGCGGAGTTCTACTTTATCTTATTCTCTTATTCATGAAGTCAAGGTAACAAGTTGTTCATGTATGCAATTTCTAATGTTGTGTGCTGGGATATATGTGTGAACTGAGTATTTGATGTTTAAGGCAGTGTCTTTCTTGCTTTTCCCTCTCTCGTCCAGTCCAAATGATGGATCTTTTGTCTTAATTCTAATCACAGAAAGGATTATTTCGCAAAGTTTTTTCTCTAGAGGAGCATCTCTTTTTCCAAAGAAAACATCTTGTGGATTAATATTTAGGAAAATACCTTCTACAATTCCCAGATGCAGTGACGCCTCTAACTCAAATGGTGAAAAAGAAGAATCCTCAGACCAGCAGAAGGCATGTATAGACAACTACTGCTGAAAGATATAACTGTAGTTTATCTTGTTTCCTGGGAATTTGAAGTCTATTTATATTGTTAAAAATAAAAATAGAGTTTTAATTTGATATATTATTTCTTAATTGCCCATTATACTTGTTGCATAACAGCGTTTTCTCCCTGCAGTACCTTCTGCCGTACAATTACTAGAGGTTTTTGCTCCCAAAGTTTCTGGAAAAATGCCTAAACATTGATGAAATCAGCAGCTCAATGAAGTGTAGTAAAAACTTAATGAAATGATAGCTCGCAAACGTTGTCTAATTGGATCGTTATCTGAATTTGCAATGATCTAGCTACGAAGTCATTATCATGGGTTTTTGTTTCAACTTCAGTTAAGTCATATTTTAAATTTTCCCCCTATTGTAGACACCTTTTGGATACACGAGAAAGGATGTTTTACTGATCGGACTTGGAGTTACTCTTGCTGGCATTGGCCTGGAAAGTGGATTGGAGGTACATCTTGTAAAGATTTTTCCTCGTATGTTTTTTCACCGAAGATTCTTTCTTTTATTCTGGATTCTACGTGGCCACTAATTCCTTTTGACATGTGCACATGCAAACAGTATGATTGATGAAGCATCAATTGTGCATATCTGTCCAATTTGCACAAGGAATGGCTCCACCTGAGAGATACTTCAGCTCAATATTATCATCACATTCTGAACTGACTCATGTTCTTTATCTTGTGTAGTTCATTGGAGTTGATCCGTTACAAGCTGGGAATGTTGTTCAGTTAGTCCTAGTGTTGGGGCTTACAGTTGGATGGATTTCTACTTATATATTCCGAGTTTCAAACAAGGAAATGACATATGCTCAACAGTTGCGCGATTATGAAGACAAAGTCATGCAGGTTATATTGTAGCCTAAAACTTTAAAACTCCAGAAGTTATTTTCTCATTAACTCGGGGTATATTTTGCTTTCTATATTCTGGAAAGTTCAGCAGAAACATCAAAAAATCATTGGGTGTTTGAAAATGTGGAATTTTTTGCAATTTCTTTACAGTAAAATAAGCATTAGATTGCCTATCTAACTGATTATACACTGCGAATAATCAAAAAGATTGTCCTCTTATATTTTGGACTTGTTCACATAGATTATTAGAGCTTTGGTGTTGCGTTGTCTAATTTGATGTTATATTGCATCACTTGATGTGTGCTCTTTCAGAAAACAAAAAGGAAAATCACAATAATCATTCTGTCACACGAAATTAATATTATCCTGAATTTACTTCTTTACACTTGTTGAAAATAAGTCAGAAACTGATACTTTTTTAACTTTACAGAAAAGATTAGAGAGTTTGACAGAAGCAGAGTTAGTAGCATTGCTTGAACAGGTTGAGGAAGAGAAGAAACGCGTGCCTGGTGATGAGCAACAAGTCAAATAAAAAGTTTCCATATTGATGCTTTTCGAAATAGCCGAGGAAAATAGAGTCAAAAACTGTTGATGTATTAGTAGTTCTGTACAAAGTCGCCATGATGTCAAAAGTATCGACAGTGATGAGATAAATCTTGTAAAGCCTTTTCTATTTATATAGTAATGAATGTTCAATCCCTTATTTTCTTGAATGTAATTGGCAAATTGTACTTTGGTCCTCGATGTATTGTCATCAGTCTTTCGCTATAATTGCTTAGCCCCTGTTTGGTAGCCTTAAAATTTTAAAAATGTAGTTTTAAATAATATTTTTTGGAGAATGTGTAATTAAAAAGTATGGAAAAGTTTTGAATTTACGTGTAAAATATTTTATTGTGTGAATGTGTGGTTAAAAATGAATATGAAAAAATAAATTAAAGTAAATAAAATCAAACTGGGGCTTAATTAGTCCTCAACAACAGTAAGCCCTTATTTGATCCTCCATTACTTTAAAAATATATTTTTCGTCGTCTTCTTTTTAATCACAGATCTTCCCAGGGCAAATCTCCTAGTGGCAAAGGGAAGGGCGGTTAGGGCTCAGCGCGGTAGTGTGCAGAGTTCGATTCCCCGCAAAGTGGAATTGACTTTGTTGCAAGCGGGAGTTACCATAGGGTTAATAGCTCAGGCCTATGCATAAGCTCTCCACATTGGCTCCTGGGAGGCACATTCTGCGATTTACCTCCTCCACGATGGTCCAGGACAGGGTCGGTGGAGGGCTCTCAAGGTTGGGGTTCAACCTTTTTTTTTTTAAAATACATTCTTACAATAAAATGGGGCTAAAACAAGATCTAAATGTCCACATCTCCATTAAATAACAATGTGATCCTCAACATAGAAAGTCTAGCTTAATATTTCTTGGAACCAATCCAAGCTCTATAAAGTTGAGTTTCTTAAATTGGATATATGAGAGTCATGTAATGATTTAACATAACGAGGATTGATTGTGCAATAATAATGTTCGCTAAAGATTAATTTGCTCAATTTTAAATGTCGGAGATCAATTTACTAGTCATATAATAAAGTAGGGTGCACTTCCCATAAGCATTTTAAATTTGGGTCTAAATCCCGAATCTAGTATTTAATTAATTTATTTATTTATTTTCACCTCAAAGTTGAGATGACCAAATTCCTAGTTACCTGATTGGTAACTAAACTTTTCAAAAGATTTTCAAGGATCACTAAATTTCAAAAGTTTTCTCATTAGTCACTTAACTTTACAAAATGTAATACCAACGTGAAAGTTTTTAAAGTTCTTCGTGATGGATGAAATTACATTTTGTAAAGTTGGGTGTATAGTTGTCACCATGCTTTTTATATGGAGTACAATAATCAACTCAAAATATCGGGCTAAAGGGTAAGNCACCCCTATGGAAAAGCTCACGCCTAAGATCATCTTTTAAACCTTGACTAAACCTATTCAAAGTCAGGGTCTCATTCTCAATGACATGACATTTCATTCGAAATTCCTCAAATTGAGCAATATACTGAGTCACTAACCGATTCCCTTGTTTAAGGGCAGTCCATTGAGTAAAAACATCAAAATCTAAGGAACCATAAAAAATAGGAGCATCTATTTTATTGTTTCTAAAGAAATGCTCATTATGACGTGAAAGAGAATAAGTATTGTGACGGTCATAACCTCGTAATTGCTTACGAGCCCAATCCCCATCCCTACGGTCATGTCGAAAATACTTTTGATTACCTTGTCGACAACGATATTGTCTATTATTGGGCACTTTAGAATTATCAACATCAAAAGAATGAGGGATTTGCTTAAAAGTGGACAACCTAGCAGCTAAATCTCTATTCTCTTCACGAGTAGCAGCCATCTCAGTTTGAACAGCTGTCAATTAAGTTTGGAACTGTTGTTGATTAGTGGCAAGTTGTGCTAAGTGTCTGGTGAGAGCATCAACTTGGGATGGATCCATGGTCAGGTTATTGGAAATATATATGACAAGACGACCACTACGNTTGTTGACTAGCTGTGACTTGCGTTTGGAATTGTTGTTGACTAGCGGCAAGTTGCGCTAATTGACGAGTAATGGCATCAAGTTGAGGTAGGTCCATGGTCAGGTTATGGGAACTAGACGTGACAAGACGACCACTACGCAACTGCACACACTGTATTAGCAACTAAATAACGTACAATGAAGAGATCAATGAACAATAAGTGCAAGCAACGTAAAATAATCACTCGAGCATTTTTTTATTTTTTATTTTTATTTTAGATTTGAGGATTAAATAAATCAAAATACGACAAGCTAATACTGTTGATACATGTAAAATAACAAAGTAGAGGTCAAATACTAGTCAAAAATCCGATCGCTTAAAATAAGTGGGTAAAATGGGAATGTAACTAGTCAAGGGATTCGATCACGTGAACTTTAGGTAAAATTATGAAATTTAACAAGTCAAGAGATTCGGTTACATGAACCTTAGGTAAAATTAGAATAAAAGCAGCAAAAATAAATTAATCGATGCAATTCTTAAAATAAATAGTAATATAAACCAACGATAAATAAAATAGAAACTCTCCTTGTTGTTCGTCGAAGCAGTCGAGCACCGAGTAACTAAACACCAAGTAATTGAACACCAAAGACAAAGACAGTAGCTTCTCATTTTGTTCGTCGAAGGAATTGAACTGATGAGTAGGTCAAAAAGAGATACCTGCAAAATTGATGTTAGGAAAATACTTTTTTTAGCTCTTTTTTGCGCTCTTTTTTTTTTCAACTAAAACAAATTACACAGTATAATAAAAATAGGGGCCCAAAGTACTAAAATTAAGATGTACTGGACAAATAAGACACAAATCGAGGCCCAACTTAGAGTTTGAGCCCAATTGACAAAAAAAATTAAGTTTTTTTTTCTTTTTTTTTTTTTCAACTAAAATAAATGAATCTTGATAAGATAGATGAAGGCCCAATTTGAGGCCCAATACCAATCAAAATAAACTAAATTAAAAAGAGGCGCAAAACTGAAAATCAAATAGATTTTTTTTTTTGGGGAAATTAGGCCCAGTACGACAGTAAGGAACAAAATTTGAAAAATACACTTTAATCTAATTAAATAATTCCAAACATAAATTATACGTCAAAATCTCAAGTTCCAAAACGTAAAGCATTATTCGATGAAAAGAGAGAGAAATGATTGGAGGATCAAGGAAGCAGATCATCATCATCATCCCCGAATAATCAAATTGGCCGAGGATGAATGGTTTCTTCTTGAGGAAATTTGTGCCCATATTTGGTGCACATTTTATTTGGGCGAAATAAAGCTATTGATGTAATTATTTTGGTAAGGAATTATAATTTAGGTGGCAGACGTGGTGTTGGTTTCGGTAGGAATGGTCGTAGAGGTGGGAGGTTCGGCGGTTGCTACGGTGGTGGTCGTGGAGGAGGTGATGGAGTGGAGTGCTATAACTTTGGAAGAATAGGTCATCTGGCAAGAGACTGTTATGGAGATGGTGGTAGCGGTAGTGGTGGTCGTGGTCGTGGTCATGGTCGTGAAGGCGGTAGTGGAAATAGGGGATATGGTGGTGGCCGCTGGAGAAATAATGGTGGTGGTGGTGGAGGGTGTTACAACTGTGGAGAAGAAGGGCACTATGCAAGGGATTGCCCAGTTCACCAAATACGAGAGTAAAAGTTGAACAAATTTTCAAGCCAAATGATTATTATGGTTTGCTGTTTAATTTGGAGTGCATCGTTTGAAGAATTTAACAAAAAAAGAAATAAAATCACTTTTCTAATTTTTGGATTTTTTTGGGATTATTGTTTCTTTTCTTTCTTTAATTAAAACCACGACAATTTGTGTAGTATTTATTCATAGAGAAAACAGAAAAATAAACAATTTCTTATTTTTATGTACTTAAATTCTTTCCCAAATGACAATTGTATTTCCTCATAACTGTCATTATAAGTTGCTTCTTGATTGTAAATTGTTGAATATTTACACTTGTCAGTTAAAAGAAACTGTAGAACTCCAAAGTTCATATTTTATACTTGGATAGTTTGTAATTACTATGTATCAGTTAGAAATATAGCAGTAAAAAATAAAGCGACTTCCCTCTTAAATGAGACATGGCGTCGATATTGCCGGCTTCGTTGATTGTGTTTTCATTCGACTGCAAAAATAAGAGCTGCTTTGCACAACACAAAATGGTCACTCACAACCATTGAAGGGGAGAGGGAGGATTCATCAAAAGCCCAATGCATGTATATATAGATACAATTCTTCTATGGTTAATTTTCCTCTCTTGTTGATGATGGTTTCATCGAAAATAATTACACCTCCACACATTTTGTTTGTGTTTAATGCTTGAGAAGGAGATGGATACAAAAGTGTGTATGCATAGGTTGCTGAGAGAGGGATATAACAAAGCCGTGCTTTATGAGGATTCTGTCAAGCATTACGGTTACAATTCAAAAGGACAAAATTGCAATACAAGAGAAACCAGTAAATCAAGACAAGGCAAGTTTATCCAACATGTGAAAAGTATCAAGCTTTCAACCAAAAATGCAGAAGCAAGGCCAACAAAATGTGTGATTCATCATATTTAAAAGCAACTGAAAATACTGTATGAATGAAACCCCAAACTAACTGCTAAGAAACGTGCAAATCAAGGTACATCAACAACAATCCATTGTAAATTCAATAACAAAGCAGTGCTTTATTAAGATTGGGTCAAGCATTATGGTTATAGCTCCTCTCTCATTTTTCTTTTATTCTCAGCCTCCTTTTCCATTTTCTCCTTCTGCAGTTACATCATTATCAAGGAAGAAAAGCTCTAATTCAGAGGGAGTAAAAGTAACTTTTAGTTCTTTTCAAGCTTATTACATCAAATTCAGAGGCCCATGCATAAACACAAATTAACTCAATAGAATATAAGGCAACCTATTAATAACTCCTCACCAAACAACTTGACTTTATACAATTTTGATGTACACCACTTCATTGACTAATAATATTATATTCCCACTTAATGGACAATTTCATTGCTCTCAATCTCACTTATATCTCTACGGGCTATTTATCTCACACTCATGTCTCTCTCTTTATATCAATTTCTCTTCACACAAGGTTGGTGTGGACATCATCAAGATTTAATTTTTTTATTGTTATTGGACTTTATTATTTATGTTTTCCATTATTGGGTTTGTGGTAGTGGGTTAACCCAATCCCATCACTTATCTAGGTTTTTACTATTTAATGATTTTTTCATTATAGTTGGATCAGTTAATGATTGAATAAAACTAGAATTGGCGGTCATCAGACTTTTCTTCCTTTTCCCATTTTTTCTTCTTCTTCCTTTCTCTTCTGCTTTTCTTTAGTCTCATTCTTCTCCGTTGAAGTTAATTTCTATTGATTCTACATCAAATTGGTATCAGAGCTAGGTCCTACACCAAGAAAATTCTACTCCCGTCACCCTCTTCAACAACGCAACCAACCATCCAGCATACTCCTCAACTGTCGACTAGCACTAGTTTCCTCACGTCCTAATAACTACTAACCAACACCCCGGTTCCATACTACATAGCCCGACTCTTCTTCCACAAACATCGGATGCCACCGTCAACCATCGCATACAATCCACAACCCGAATCCAATGCACCTTCCTTTCTACAACCAACATATAGTCAACCGACACCCACAAAAATATAATAATAATAATAATAATAATAATAACAATAATGAGTTCCGGCGACTGTAACAATTGTGAACGACAACAGGCACTTACCAAATCACTGTCGCTGACTTCTTCAACCTTAGCCATCGATATCACCACCCAATTCCTACTCACCAACTGTTTCTAACCGATGACCCAAGAAGTTCACTCACCTCGTCGTACAGAAGACGCAAAATTCGCCATCAATAAACTCGGCACTGCCTCTATTCCAGCACGACACCAGAGAAGAAGGAGTTGCAGAGATGAGGACGGGAAGAACTAGACAGCGAGAAAGGGGAGAACCAACGAAACCATGGGAGAGAAACCTGAAGGAGGAGATAATCCCATTAGCTGCGTGTAAAACCCAGTACCTAATTCGTATTTTGGGCTCAGTTTCACTGTGGGCTTCAATTTTGTTTCTTGTTGGTACCTTTAGTTATGGCTTGTTTTAGTTGGAATAGGTTGTAATTTGTTTATGGAAAAATTTCATTTCTCCTACTTTTACTTTACTCTATTTCAAAAATATCAAAACAACTTTTACATTTCAAAAATCAGATATTTTAACATAGACATACACATATATAAATAAATATAAAATTAACCCACCCCTACCTCCACCACCCCTACTGCTCCGACGATCGCTCCGGCCACTATTTCGATTTCGATGACTACTCCAGCGATCGTTCCGATGACTACTCCAATTCTGACAATCGTTCCGGTACCTATTTCGATTCCGATAACCGTTCCTACGACTATTCCTATTCTGGTGACCATTGATGGTCACAGCTTACCGTTGTATGGTCACAGTCCAGGTCACAAGTTATAAGTCACAAGTCACAGCTCAAGTCACAAGTCAAAGCACATGTCACAAACTCCGGCGAATATTTTGGTGACGACTACGTCATATTATTTTTATACAATTGTGACCGCTATCAGCACATAATCCGCATTTGATGGTTGAATTGCAGTCTAAATATTAAATATGAATAAGAATAGATAGGAGACTTTAGTGTTGTTTAATCAAATCTTTTATTTGTTCAAAGTTGTTTGGATTTCAAATCATGGTCGCAGTTTAAAAAGTTACATGTCACAAGTTCACAACCATAGACAAGTTCACAGCCTAGGTCACAATGCACGTCACAAGTTCACAACCCAGGTCACAGGTCACAGCCATAGTCGTCCATACGAACACCAACTCACCGTGACATCCAGCAACCAGCTCCACTACAAAATCGCCCCTGCCAGCGCCAAATTCAATAAAACCAACCCCAAATCGTCGATCCACCACCACACAAACATCACCACCGCTGCACCCCACCGTCGATCTGGATCCACACCAATCTTGGTCACGAACAGCACCACACAGATCTGGATGAACAATGCCACACAGATCTGGACCAACAACACGAGCAGAACACCAGAATGCCACCTCCATAATCATCAACACTTGGCCTACGCTCACCACCGCACCTACCACCTCTACGCATGCACATCACCACCGCACACCTCGATCACCGAACAGTCAATCATCCGACACAAGAACTACCACTACCGACCACCATACAACAGATCGCATAAAAATAAAAATAAAAATTATAGATTATGGCAGATCGGCATTGCAGCTTAGACTACCGCACCACCGCCAGATTAGACCACTGCACAGATCAGAGCTGCAAGTGATGCTCGGAGGCGTCTCAGTGAATACCATAGCCACTCACAGGGACGAGCTCCGCTGTTGTCTTTGTCAAGGGCTGCCACAAGAGAAGTAGAGCTGGAGATGATAAAAAGAGACAGAGAGGAGGCGGGAAGAGAGAGAGAGGGAGATGAGAGTGGTAAATGATTTTTAAGGCTTAAGGGGTGAAATTTGTATATATAATATTTAATATTATTATTATTATTTAATTAAAGATAAAAAAATCAATATCTATATCTAAAACATATGATTTTTGAACATTAAAACATGAAATCTGATTTTAGAACTTGGATCTCCAAAAGTAGGGAAATGTGTAATTTCCACTTTGCGTTTATTACTTTGGGCCCCTATTTTATTCGAAAGTGTAATTTACATTTAGTTTTTTTTAAAAAAAGAAAAAAGTGTGAAAAAAAGTCTGTTTGATATTTTTTGAGCTTGTGGCATGTTTAATTCTGTAACTTGACTGGTACTTTGGGCCTCAATTTGGTCTCCATTTTATTATAAAGTGTAGTTTGCTTTTGGTTAAGAAAAAGCTCAAAAAAAGTGGCACAAAAAAAGTATTTTCTAACATATTTTTGTAGGTACCTCTGTAACCTGTTGGTTGTTTCCGTTACTTCAACGAAAAGAACATACAATTTACGTTCCTAAATCCCTAATCGTGTTATATTTCCACTTTTATCCTTCTTATTTTACGAGATTAGGTTGTTGACTAGTATTTGACATTTGCTTTATTATTTTACATAGATCAATGGTATTAGCTTGCCATATTTGGATTTACACTACCCTAAAAATTAAAAACAAAAAAATAACATTTTTTTTTATCAAGTCGTTATTTTTTATTTTAAAATGAGTTGTTTATTGATCTCTCCTTACACTTGATTTAGCTGGTAGTACATTTCATGCAGTTGCGTAGTGGTCATCTTGTCATATCTAGTTCCAGTAACCTGACCATGGACCCCATCCCAACTTGATGCCCTCACTCAACAATTAACACAACTTGGCACTAACAAACAACAGTTACAAACTCAATTAGCGGTTGTCCAAACTGAGATGGCTGTTACTTGTGCGAAAAATAGAGACTTAGCCGATAGGTTGTCCACCTTTGAACAAACCCCACATTCGATTGGAGCTGAAAACTCAAAAGCGTCCATAGCAATGGACATCAAGTTCGTGAACGGAAACAAGAGCATCATCGTCGTGATATTCAATCTCTTCCTCGCCACGATGAACGTTTCTTTAGAAACTTTAAAATGGATACCCCAACCTTTGATAGTTGCTTAGACTCTCGGGGTATTTACTCAATGGGTAAGAGATATGGACTGTTTCTTTGCTTGGTATGGGGTCCCAGAAGATTAGAGAGTTCAGTTTTCTAGTCTGAAATTAACTGGCACTTCTCAACTCTTTTGGGAAAGTGTTGAGGAGCTCCATGAGAGACGTCATGCATCTCCTGTTGGGAGTTAGGATAAAATGAAGCGTTGAATTCAGGAGAAGTATTTAACCTCATCGTATAGGTGTGATTTGTTGGATCAATGGAATGTTCTCACGCAAGACAATCAGCCAGTGACTGAGTACGTCACTCAGTTTGTTGAATTTCGAATGAGATGTCGGTCATTGAGAATGAAGCCATGACCTTAAGTAGGTTTAGGCCAGGCCTCAGAGATGATCTTAAACATGAGCTTGCCTTAGGGGTGTTACTACTTTTGACCATGTTTATGCCTTCGTTCAAGACTACAAGTTAGTTACTAGGATTTTGTATAGAAATCGTAGTGACAACCGTACCCCTATTTCTTCAACATCAATTCCTTCCCCTAAATCTATCATAGGGCCTCCCCCACCTAAGGTTCCTCTTGTAGGGGAAAGTAAAAGTAAAGGTCCTGAAGTTCCAACGATGTCCTCCCGTTTGCAATGCTTTAACTGTAAGAATTTTTGTCACATTTCCTCGAACTGTCCTAGTAGAGCTCTAGTTATGGAGAAACGTGGGGGTATAGTGGATGATTTGTTGGAGGATCAGGTTTATGAGCCTAAGTTTGAAGAGTTTGAGGACTTAGATACCTTCTTAGGTTGTATTCGAACCCTCCCCACAGATTTAGAGTCGAACCCATTTTCCCGACATGTCTATATGTAAGTGTTGTACGTTATATCCTGAATCAACCTAAAAATGCTGATGATTGGCGTTGTCATGCCATTTTCCACATTTATATCAAGGTCAATAATAAGGATTGTAAGGTCATTGTGGATAGTGGTAGTTGCATTAATACAGTTTCAATGGCTACTGTATCCTGTCTTGGGTTGAAACCATTCCTCTCCCTCAACCATATAGCGTCTCTTGGGTTGATACTTCCTCGATAGTTGTAAAGAACGTTGTCTAGTACCTATCCAGTTTATCGAGTATAAGGATCATATATGGTGTGACGTCATTCCTACGGATGTTGGTCACGTCATTCTTGGTCGGCCTTGGTTATTCGATTTAGATATATCTAGTACCTATTCAATTTCTCGATTATAAGGATCATATATGGTGTTCCGTCATTTCAATGGATGTCGGTCACATCATTCTTAGTCGACCTTAGTTGTTCGATTTAGATGTTACCATTTATGATCGATACAATTCATGTTCCTTTGTATTTAATGGAAAGAAAATTCACCTTAACCCACTATCCCTTGAAGTATGTTGGCTCGCCTGAGGCAAAGAAAAGTGAGGAACGAAAATGATTACATATCATTAATCCTACGGAATTTGAACGCACACTTGTAGACAATTCGATCGTGTTTGCCTTGATTTTCCTTGAGGTTCCATCGAATTTCCCATTAGTAGCCCCTCCTGAAGCCCAATCGATCATTCAAGAGTTACAAGATGTGTTCTCCAAGGACTTATCAACGAACTATAGATTTGGTCTCGGGAGTGTCGCTATCAAATTTACCTCATTATAGGATGAATCCTACTGAGTACGTTGAACTTCAGAGGCAAGTGAATGAATGCCTTTACAAAGGATTCATTCATGAGAGTTTAATTCCTTGCAGTCCTTACGCTATTGACGCCTAAGAAAGATAGCTCTTGGAGGATGTGCATCGATAGTCGTGTCATCAATAGAATGATGGTGAAGTATCACTTTCACATCCCTAGGCTTGACGATACGTTGGATATGATGGTTGGTGCTACAATATTTTCAAAAATTGATATGAAGAGCGGGTATCACTAGATTAGGATCTGCTCCGATGACAAATGGAAAATCTCCTTTAAAACGAAAGATGGTCTTTATCAGTAGCTGGTTATGCCTTTTGGACTAACCAACACCCCAAGTACTTTTATGCGAGCAATGTCACAGACTCTTCGACCTTTTATGGGTAAGTTCCTCGTCATCTACTTTGATGACTTTCTCGTCTATAGTCGAACTAAGGAACAACATTGGGTTAATCTCCAACAGGTTTGTTCTACCCAAATTGTATGCTAACGTCAAAAAATGTTCTCTCTTCACCGATAATTTTGTTTTCCTAGGATTCATTATTTTTTCTACGGGAGTATCTATAGACCCTATTGATAAGTGTAGTTTCTACACTTATTTTAGGTCCTAAACGATGATATTTTACTGGTTTTTGTATAAAATACTACCTAATTTGTGTTATATTTTATTTTGTAGGTAAAACTTAATGTTTGATGAAGAATTGGAGAAAAGAATGCAAAAATAGCGAAAT
>CAIGRO010072658.1:0-13512 GCA_903798355.1 Fraxinus baroniana
AGAAGGGGAAGAGAAATGGTGGGAGAGAGAGAGAGAGTAGAGAGATGGATTAGGGTTTGGATAGATTTAGATTTCATATTTAAAATAAAATACCTGATTTTTGAATAATTACATTTTCAACAAGATTTTTGAATGTGTAAATTAAACACCTAATTTTTTATAATTTCCCATATATTAATTCGTCCTAATTTTCTGATGGGAAAAAAAAAATCATATATTAAGGATTGAGTATATACCAATTCAATTTTCAGAGCAAGTTTATATTTTTCAAAACTCAGGTGCTAATCAAATTCTATTACATAAATAAATAATTATATATAAAATAATTACAATATCTCTCTAATCGGGACCACGATCATCGACATCCGCCCCACCAGCCGATATCCAAATAATTTCATCGGAGGAAATATAGAATCTACAGAGATCGCTGATGACTAAGCATATTCTTCAACGACGAACTGAACATCGCCGGCTCAAAATAGTAAAGAGAGGAAGAAACATGGCGACTAGTGTGATTTAAATTTATTTTTTAAAATTGAAAATTGAAAAATAGCCCCTAGTGGCGACGAGTTTACGATGGCCTCTATCCTCTGACGATGAGAAATGTGTGAGAGAGAACTATGGTTATGAGAAACGTAAAAGAGAGAATTAATTTGTAAATACCAATTAAGGAAATTTTTAAAAAATCTAAAACTTTTTTGTAGGATAGTTTTGTGAGATCTTAGATTATCTTTCTTTAAAAAGTTATTCAAGTCAGACAAAACACTTTAAAAATTCATTTAAATATGTTTAAAAGTAATTTCATAATTTCAGAAATTCAAAAACTGTGTCAAACCACCTTTATTAGTAATATCTAAACCAGACATTTAATTATCCAGATTTATCAAATCTTTTTATTCCTATATATCGAGAAAGGATAATGCTACTAACTTGCTTTGCATAAACTCGAGAATGAGAGAGAGGCATTCTATAAAGGTAAGATATTGATTAATTAATTCCTTGCTTGGTAGCCATTGACAACACCAACAAACATTCAAATTATTCGATTTTGTAAGAAAGTAATGAATTTTTAAGAATGTGGAGATTTAAACGGCCATTATAATTTGTTCATCATTGCAGGGTGAAGAAAATGTTGAAATTATTATGTCAAGTTGTGAATGACTACAATATTCAAGTAGTTGTATGAGAGAGAGCTATTCAATCATAGTTAATTTAAGGTAACTAGGTCAGAAAGATCTATAATAAATGATCTATTTGCAAATTTATACCTAGTAGTGCAATAATCAACCGTCATACCTCATGTTCAGTTGATGATAAACCTTGTTTGGCTTAACTTAAAATTAGATTTTTAGTAGATTTTGATAAAAATACAAATTGATAAAAGTTGTAAATCCCATAAAATATATGGTAGAAAATAAATTTTAAAAAATAAGAACCAACTAGATGCCAAGTCTTTTGCCTCTATAACTGAAATATAACTGAAATTGAATTTACCCATACGAAACCTTAATGGTAGCAATTGCTGATAGCAAAATATTAACCAAAAAAGAGGAACTCAGATGTATTATACCAAACTCAAGTCTCAATAAGAGGACATGTTTGCCCGTTTATACAGGAAAATAATAACCACAAATGATAGAAGTGCTAAAGAAATATAGATTTAGTAAACGAAAAGGAAAAAAAAGGAAGGTATAGGGCCAAATATAAGCATCTCTTAGAAGTCCAGAATGAATGAAAAATTCCCTACTAAACCAGTATAATTCACTTCCTCGGGATTCCAATCCTCTTGCGGAAATCATCCTCCATGAGAGGAAGGCCATCGCGCAACTTGACCTTTGGTTCCCAGCCAAGTAACTCCTTTGCCTTGGTTATATCAGGTTTTCTCTGGCGAGGATCATCTGGAGTATTCTCCACAGTAATGATTTTCACTGCAGGGTTGATCATCTGCACCGAAACAACCATTTTGTTCCATTTGGACAAAGAACCAGAAAAAAAAAAGGAAAAGAAGTGGTAACTATGCACAAATTTGGAAAATACCTCCTTCACAGTCTCAGCAAGCTCAAGCATTGTAAATTCACCTGTTAGTAAAACCATGAGCCAGTTATCCTAACAACACTTTTTGTTTCCAAAACTAAAGCTTTATGCTTAGAGAGAGATAATGTACGTGATTTTGGCATTTTAGAACCATGTTTATTAATAATTACCTGGGTTCCCGACGTTAATTGGCCCAGTATTATCTCCTTCCATTAGTCGAATTAGACCATCAACCTTCACGTGCAAAAGAAATTAGAGTAAGACCACCAAAGATAGTAACATGTATTATTGGGTTATATTACCGAAATAATATAATGCTCTCTTGTACCATGTCAGAGACGTAACAAAAGCTTCTTGTTTGTGTTCCAGGCAACTGGACGGTCAAAGGCTCATCACTGCATACATATGCAAAAAGGCCAGTATAAGAATTGAACAGGTGAAATCTCGTTTTACTTGGTTACAAAACAAGTAGTGAAGATGAAATTGCGATGTGCTCAGAAGTGAGCTTTGACGCTGGAGATAATAAGGGGGCCAGCAAATGAGATCAAAGGTATGCAGAAGATAATAGCGTGACAATAAAATATTACCGAATTGCTTGAGCTATAAAATTGCTGACAACTCGACCATCATCAATATTCATGCGGGGTCCATAGGTGTTGAAGATCCTTGCAATACGTATTTCTGTTGTGGAGTCATCATTTCAAATTGTAATAAGTGCATCATATGATTTCACTATTCTTGACACAATTGCAGAATTGGATGTCAAAAACCAATAACAAACATTATTTGCCGCAAAAGAAAGGGATTTTTACCAATTCCGTGCTGCCTATGATAATCAAACATTAAAGTTTCAGCAACTCTTTTTCCCTCATCATAACAGCTCCTCACTCCTGCAATGCAATGAAAATGCTATCATTACTTCATTCGTATGCTTCTCATCTATTGCTTCAAACAACACATCACACATTTTGTAACAAAATGATGCATTTGATTATCATGCTTTTGCATAAAACAACTGACCAGATAATTTGAAGTAAAGTGAGGTTAAAAGGTTTAACAAACCATTGCCAACATTTCAGAGATGCCAAGGAGTTGAATAAAAATTCAAGGGTATCAATACTGGTGGTAATAGGAGTAGTAATGCTGGCTTGAAAGAGTTTCAATTGAAATATAACCATTGTGGAGTATTAGGAATCAACATACAGTGAGCCAAGGAAATCTAAATCATTACTTAACTGAACTTGTAATCAGAGTATTGATAGAAAAACGGCTGTCAAATATTGATAGGATGCCAGTTTATTACTTTCTCCACATGATACGAGATTGAAGTGGAAATATTATCCAAACCCATTAGTCCCCAACTTATCATCATTCCATGCTCAAGCCAACCCAAAGTTGAAATTGAAAACAAAAAAACAGAAACTGCAAATTTTTGATAAAATAATATGGTTCATCAGTTTAAAATACTGATAAATGTTTGAAGGGAAATAGAGTACACATTTTCCAACTATTTAAGCACGTCTAGGTTTCTTTTTCTTTTTTATTCTTTTAGTTAAAGGATTTTCTGTTGAGATGAGTTGTGGCTTGAGGGATTGATGCAGATGGAATGTTTCCTTCTCTTTCGTTAATATTAAAAAATTCAAAACAAAGTTTTATGGAATTTTACAATTCAGCAACAGTGATACATGAAAAAACGATTTCAGTGAAACACTAAAAAGATCAAGGCGAATTTGTGAGATAAGTTGGAAAAGGGTGCACCCAACCAATTTATTACTGAGCCCAGTTAGACCTATTTTTTAATTGGTTGGGTTTCCTTTAATCACATAGAATATTCAGCTATGACATTCTCAGAGGTATAACAATACCTATAGGGTTGACATTGCCCCAATAGGTTTCATCCTGAGGATGCACGAGAGGATCTCCATAAACTTCAGATGTTGATGTCAGCAAAATCCTGTTAAGAAAGTAGCGCAAGTCAAACGCCATATTTATAAGAACAAAATATTAATAAAAAGTATAAGCAAGTTGATTCAAACCTCGCTCCTACTCGCTTGGCAAGGCCCAACATGTTGAGAGTACCAATCACATTTGTCTTTATTGTCTGTTGATAGAAAGAGAAAATAATAAAATATAAATTCATAATTTCCATTGTTATACTCCACTAGAAATTGTAATATTTTAAGAAAATTTACAGCATAAACAACGGAAACGAGCAAGCAACTAAACTAGCGAGTGAACGAAAGAGACGAGTGCATAGATATCTTTCACATGTCTGACCTTCACAGGGTTGTATTTGTAAAAGATTGGGGAAGCAGGACATGCAAGATGGTATATCTGATCAACTTCAATCAACAATGTCTCTGTGATATCTGCACAAGAAAAAATTTGGAAATATATAGGACGGAAAAGAAAGTGATTCAAGCAACAGAGGGAGAGAATGGTATTAAGCAAAGTCAAGACAATATCTACTTGGACATTGTAGTGGAAGTGTGCGCATCAAGAGAAGTTAGTAAACGTCCTTGGACACTTTATTTTGTCTCAACTTGAAAATATCAACCCGACATATAGGTAATTAGACGAACTTCAAAGAATAATTACCATGACGTTTAAGCTCAAATCTTGGATGACCAATCCACTGAGACAAATTGTCCTTTGAGCCAGTAAAATAGTTATCAACAACAATCACCTGAGTGAGATAAAATAAACTCATGAACATATGCATATTGAAGTGCGTCCTTCACTAAATGTCCACCGTTGCATGTAGAAAACCGAATAGAAGAATAGGTAGTGCTCACCTCATTCTTCTCATTTTGCATCAGTTTATCCACTAAGTGAGAGCCAATGAATCCGGCGCCACCAGTAACCAGGATTCTCATGTTTGCCTGTCATCAAGATGTCATAATTATACCATATAATGTATAGTAGTGATAAAAACAAATATAATGGGAAAACATTCATAAGCCTGGATAAGAAGAGAATAGCAAATCAAACAGAACCATTTTATGAAATTATTGTATGCCCAGAGAAGAAGAAAGTTTAACTTTCTCAAGTCCTGGTAACAAATTGAAGCCTTCAAAAGTATAAATGAAAAGGGAAAGAAAAATGTATTTAAGATACCTAAAGATGAAGAGTGCAATTTAGAAAATTAAAAAACTATCCCCCACCATAAACCTGCAAATTACTAATTTTCAAATAAATCTCATAGTACCACATGAGAATATCTCTCCTTCATCTCCCAGCACACAATCATTCATGAATTACAAGCTTCAAACCAACTCCATCCTCACTTCCTTAACCACAGTAAATGAATCTCAACTAGATTATGAATGACAAAATTAAACCAAACCCTTCAAAGAATTCTTGAAAAGTAATCATCTGTTGATTTGCAAACATTTGCAAACATTATCAGCAACTCAACTGGAATTACACAAAACAATTTCAGCTTCCACGTACACTCCCAAGATGCAGAGAGAAAAAGGGATTCTTTCATTTTTCAAGCACCACAAATAAATACCTGAAAAAATTTTGCTTTTCGCAACGGTGATGGCTCTGGAGGTGGCTTTGTAGTTACATGGTTCTGTCCATTAGATGCTTCCTTTGCCATTTCTCAGATCTTTTCCTCAAATTCTGAAAAAGAAAACCCAAAAAATCTAAATAACCATCAGTTACGAAACAAATTCACAGAATATAAAGAATTTAATGCGTAACTATTACAATACTTTTAACTTTTTCCTTAGCAAATTGAACAAGAATAGCCAACTCAAACCTTCTAGAAATGCAATACTGACAAGTTGGTTGATTTGGAAAACGACCAAAAACAGAAAACATTGAAGCCAAAAAATAAAATCATATCTTTTTTGTAAATTTGAAGCAAAATCACTCTCTGATATACTTGAAAAATTAAGGACAAATCCATTACAATTCAACAATTCTAATTCAACTTTAAAGAAAACAATAAAAAGCAAACATAAATATCCCTTAATACGCAATTATCAATGCATAAAGCAAAATAATTAAACTAATTACATTTTTCTCTTATTTTTATTCACACATTCCATAAAATGATATTGTACGCAAACACAAAATTCTTATTTTTTAACCACACGTCCTCCATCAAATCTATATTCCAAAATGCATGTTTTGCAAAAAAAAAAAAAAAGCCTCAAACGTGCTCTAAATATATTTCAGAAAATAAAAATGAAGCTCTGATCACCTATATAATCAGGGAGACACTTCGCCTATTCTGATGAAAACAGTTGGAAAGACTTGACCCTTTATATACAACTCGAAATCCAATTTTTGTTGTATAAATTAATTTTAAAAAACGAAATACTCAACGAACGAACGCGACAAGCATGCACGCAATATGACCTATGTCACACCAAACATTACCAAGAGAGCAATTAATCTTCAAAATCACGAAAAGGGTTCCTTCGTATGTGATCAATAATGCGTCGGTTTAATGAAAGGTGCAGCAGACCCAAAATCAGATCTGAATCCAAGTTTAATCATTCAAGGTCAAAAACAAATAAAAAAAAAAAAAAAAACATCATAATATAGCATCAAATTACATCGTACCTAAAATCGAGATTTTCAAATAATCACCGAACCGAATCAGATAGTTCCACGAGAAGTGTGTAAAAAAAAAAATTATATATATATAATACCCACGGTAAACCATCTTTCTTACAGAAGCAGCTATTGAAAGGGACTCTACTTCTAGTCTTCTATCTATCTACTATAATAAAAGAGACGTGCAGTAGTTTCCGGTTCTTGCTTTTACCAATAGGAAAGCGACACGTTCACGATTTTACTCCTCGTTCCAGGTGGACTCATCTAGTTGGCCACGTGGTGAAGAGTCGGTACGACCTGCTGCAGTAGATTAGTTCTATACGATAGCGTGCAGTTTTTGGTTTATCTGCCACGTAGATTATTAGTCATATTTCTACGGGTAGCAGGTCAAATTCTAACACGTGACGTTATGTATTCTGTTGATTGATTTCTTTGTTGAGTCAGATACACATAATGCCCAAATTAATTTCATAAATGATCATTGAAGTTCAAGTGATATTTCAAATTGATAATTAAAGTATTTTTATGATCTTTAGTCCCTAAAATTAAACAATACTAACTTGATCACTTCGTTAGCTTGATTAATACCATATTCTATGTAATAACAATTAAAATTTCATGTTAACGACAATCACTAACGACATAACAATTAAAATTTCACGTTGACTAACAACCATTATCGATATAGATTTCTTCCACCTACCTCTTGTTATAGTTTTGTTACAACCATTTTACCATTTATGGACGATGACAATAGGGTCGTTAATGAATGATTTGAGATTTTATTTTTTATTTTTTTACTTTTCTTATAATATGTGACGTGTTGATCCCAAAAAATGAGCTCAATAGATGTCGAGCTCACTCTTGCCACATCAGTACCGATTCGACGCGTTTTTACCAAAATAACGACGATAATCGGTTGGAAATGGATCGGGAGGCATTTTACGATAAGAGACGAAAACGTTTACTCCGACAATAAAATTTGACGGCAACTGCACTATCAACGATCACCAAACCAAGATAATCAAGAATAATACTCTCTCTTTGTTTGAAGGAATATCTGGAATGCTAGATTGAATGATTAATTTGTAGGAAATTCACAATATTTAATATTAGAATTTGTATTCAACGAATATGTAAAGAAATGTTGATGAAAAACTTGTTAAGTATTTCCTTATGAATTTTTCATGAGTTTTCAGTGGGTATGTTTTTGATTTCTTAATTATAAAGGATTCAACCCCTTTTCTTTACAAAGAGAACCTATTTATACTGTATTGACCGAGGTGGTGACTATTGGATTAGAACCACGTGGCATCATCTCCTTTGTTGGGACGTCACTTCATTGTTCATTCATGCAATTATTGCATTGACAATGGATCAGTCGCTCTATACAATAAGTTGACACGCTGGCAAAACTTTATTGCAAAAGTCACATTAATCACTTCTAAAAGATCTTCAAATCTATCACAAGAAACAGTATTGACTTTATGAACTTCGAAAGAGTTCAGAGCCTCGAAGAGATCTTTAAGATGGTTCTCCAAGTGGAGAGTTTCAGTTCTTTTTTTTGTTTCCTTAGGCAATGGCTCAACCCAAGATTGTAGTGCTTCGTCCTTGAGGTAGTGCCTCAGCAGCAGACCTCGGCCTCAGCATGGACCTCGGCCTCAATATGGACCTCGTCTTTAAGGTAGTGTCCCGACCTTGCAGTGCAAGGACCTCGATTTTGTTTGATTTATTCATATTTTGATCTCATGGGTCTTTATTTGACTTTTTTTTTTACTTTTCACATGACACGTTTTCCTTGGGCCTCGAAAATGAGGTGTAACATGACATTACGTGTTCTATTAATTGATTTATTTGTTGAGTCGATACACATAATGCCCAAATTAATTTCATAAATGATCATTGAAGTTCAAGTGATATTTCAAATTGATAATTAAAGTATTTTTATGATCTTCAGTCCCTAAAATTAAACAATAATATATAATTGATCACTTCGTTAGCTTGATTTCTACCAAATTCTATGTAGTAACAATTAAAATTTCATGTTAACTAACAACCTCTAACAACATAACAATTAAGATTTCACGTTGACTAACAATCACTAATGATATAGATTTCTTCCACCTACCTCTTGTTATAGTTTTGTTGTAATCATTTTACTATTTATGGACGATGACAATAGGGTTAAGGTTAATGAATGACTTGAGATTTTTTATTTTTTATTTTTTATTTTACTTTTCTTAAAGTATGTGACGCTATGTGGTCTGTTAATTGATTTATTTGTTGCGTCAGATACACATAATGCCCAAATTAATTTCATAAAATGATCATCGAAGTTCAAGTGATATTTCAAATCGATAATTAAAGTATTTTTATGATCTATTTAGTCCCTAAAATTAAATAATACTATATAATTGATCACTTTGTTAGCTTGATTAATACTCTATTCTATGTAGTAACAATTAAAACTTCATGTTAACTAACAACCACTAACGATATAACAATTAAAACTTCACGCTGACTAGCCACCACTAACAATATAGATTTCTTCCACCCACCTCTTGTTATAGTTTTGTTACAACCATTTTACTATTTATGGATGATGACAATAGGGTTAAGGTTAATGAATGATTAGAGATTTTTTTTTATTTTTTATTTTTTTTAAAAAAATATGTGACGTTATGTGTTCTGTTAATTGATTTATTTGTTGAGTCAGATACACATAATGCCCAAATTAATTTCATAAAATGATCATCGAAGTTCAAGTGATATTTCAAATCGATAATTAAAGTATTTTTATGATCTGTTTAGTCCCTAAAATTAAATAATAATATATAATTGATCACTTTGTTAGCTAGATTAATACCCTATTCTATGTAGTAACAATTAAAACTTCATCTTCATGTTAACTAACAACCACTAACGACATAACAATTAAAACTTCACGTTGACTAACAACCACTAATACATAGTTTTGTCACAATCATTTTACTATTTATGGACGATGACAATAGTGGGGTTAAGGTTAATGAATGATTTGTGATTTTTTTTTTTTTTTTAAGAATTGAATTTATTTTGAAAGCATACAATTTCACAATAACTGTTTGTCAATGTTGAAGTTTAGTGGTCTGATGTAAGATCAAAAGTGTCATACGCTTAAGCGTGATTACATAACTTTACTGACCGAATGGATCATATAAACACTTCAATGGCCACTTTGAAATTTCACATAGCTTGGTTTGGAAAATTAGATTTGTAGAAGATTTTGATAAATTGGTAAAATGTGTACGAGAAATAAATTTTAATAAACGAGGGCCAAACATGAATGTAACTTCATAATAAAAATACGCAGGCCCGTCTAATGTGATCCATTGATTCACTTTTCAACGAATAGGATTATCTCGACCTTTTACGCAACATGTGAAGTTGATAAGTTGATACAAATTGTGTTACATAGTTTTAGAAATTGATTTTTCGATAACTTTTTGCTCACAAAAAGGCGCGTGTAAAGAAAAATAAAATTTATGTTTTAAAATTCAAGGTTGGAATTTGTGGGAGGGCACGTTTTTATTATAGTGTAATCATTTGCAAACATTGAATTGTATTTATTTATTTTATTCTTCAATGTAAAGTCACATCCATAGCTTTAACTTTTAGCCTCTATTTGGTAAAATTTAAATTTAAATTTAAATTTTTGTTTAAATTAAAATCAACAATTAATTTTAATCACACATTTTATTATTTTTGATAAAAAATTACTAAAAATCAAATCTTAATCTTAATCATATAGGGGCTTAATCATAGCCTTATCTTCAACCTTTAATTAGTTTGTAAATAGTATCCTCTCATTTTTTTTTTCTTAAAGTTACAAATCTTANAAATAAGTCTTTTTACTTTATCTTAACGAAATTTTTGAACGAAAAATCATCATGACAATTTATGTTACTTTGAAAATAAGAATGCGGCGAAAAAAATTTAAGAAAACAATTGTGCTTTTGCATAAATATTTATATTATTGAATAACAGCAACTTCATGCCTTCATTTTATTTATTTATTTTTAACAGCATATCGAGTGGAAAAGTTTTTCATCAGTAATGGGAACTCCTGTGCAGATAGGATTCCCAGTGGACAATTTGGTACCGGAAAGGATTTAATTTCTGGAGTTTTGTTTATCTGAAGTGGTCATGCAAGGAAATAAAGTTCATATTCAGCTGTTTGGGAAGATCCTAAGAGTGATTAACTCAAACCCAACAATAGATTATTCTTAAATAATACATCACGTGCAATTAAAACAAAGCGACACACACACATTTATGTATCCAACAGAATTAAGAATCTCCCAATTGAAAGCGAATATGATGATGTCACGACTTATTTCAAACGATTCTGTCGGCGTCTCCCAATTTACTGACAAAATGTGTCAAAAATTTAGTGAACGGACAACACATCTTTAACTCCAGATGATCCCGACGAAAAATGAAGAATATCTTCAATTCTAAGAAAGCTCAAGCGTTCATCATGGATCCACCCATACTTCTCAGCGAAAGGATTGGCTAGGGTTTCTGGAGGGTATTTGTCTATGCACTCTTTCCATACATTAGCATCCTCCAAGTCCCTCATAACCTGCCACACACAATTGTTGCACTTAAAACCAGCACCAAAACTTATCATGAAAACTCTATCACCCTTCTTGAGTCTCTTCTTGGCCTCCATGTAGCCTAAAACATACCAGAGGCCACCAGCCGATGTGTTGCCGAAGCGGTGAAGTGTCATTCGAGCCGGTTCAAGATCGTATTCGGTAAGCCCTAGACTCTTGCCAACTCCATCAATGACTGCCCTACCACCAGGGTGTATACAGAAGTGATCTACGCGTGACTTTAGATTCAAACCTGCACCAACTCCTTCAAGAAGTGGGCTCTTTTCTTTACTCCATCGGTGATATACCAAGGCATACCGGATTAATTCCCACAGAGGTAGAATTTTTGGTAATAGAACTCTTAGGTTTATGATAAAAGCTTGAGCAGCTGCCTTTGTGAGTTTCTTGGTGAGACGAAAACCCGGGTAGCCTTGATCATCTTCGACTTGGATGCAACACTCATATGCCTCATCATTCGAGCCAAAATGAGTACGTACCATAGACGTTAACTTGAAGAGGGCTCGATTTTTTAAATCGGGGTTGTTTGTGAAAAGCATTGAACAACCACCAGATCGAAATAGGCAATTGGAAAGCATCATTGACTTGTCTTTGCCACAATACCAGTTCGCACCAAAGGATTCAGTACTAACAACAATGGCAAATGCTTTCTTGTGAATCTTAAACTCTTGACGAACAAGATCAATCGCAATAAGGCTCGCGCTACACCCCATTCCGGACAGATTAAAAGCCTTAATATCAGGCTTCATTTTGTACCGGTTTATGATTCGAGCTGATAAAGAAGGAACTGAAGAAAGTAAAGAGACATTCACCACAAGTATGTCAATTTCTTGTGGAGAAATCCCTGATTTAGCAAAGAGATTGTCAAGTGTATCGAAAAAGACATCATCCATTTCCTCAAGGGAATCAATCAAAGCGGGATTCTCCTCTGTACCCATAATGACATTCTTGGGACAATAAGTTTCTTCACCAATGCCTGAACTGACCATGGTTTTCAAAAGAAACTTGTATTCCTCCCATCCAAGATTCTTGTTTCGCAAAACGATTCTAGAAGAGGATTCAGTGTCTAACTTTCTGTCCTCAGGGGCCTTGTAGCATTCATAATTTAGCATGTAGCAGCAATCATTTTTCTGCCCCAAGAATCTTTTGCAAAGTTGAAAGAAAACATAAAAGAGAAAAACAATGTAGATTGCAATGAAGAACTCCATATTCAAGAAAAGAACGAGAGGTGTGAGTTCTGTTGAATAGCTTACAACTTACCAAGACTTTATAGACAATTTTTTTTTTTTATTAAAAAAAAAATTAATATTAAATAGGAGCTCTCAATTATTGACTCACAAAAAAAATAAAAATAAAATAAAAAATTTCCTATCGAGATTCTTATCAACCTTAATCCTACTTAGTCCACTTGTAGTTGTGGGGATCTTCGTCTCAAACATTTACTAAAAATCGACAACTACCAAGAAACCATATTTTCAAGCAACAACTTAAATGCATTCAGCGCACATCATTTTCTTAATCGAATAGTTTTCTCCAAAAACAATAAAATTGAAAATGCCTCAACGTGTCTTTGTTTTTTCCAGAAATGAAATGGGAAAAAAGATATGTATGCTTTTCTTCATGTCCATAGCATCTATGCTAGAACTGACAGCATACCCACCTCTTTAAATCAACTCAGATGGTCAGAGACGGTTGTTTGGAGCACAAATTTTCTCTTTAATTTCCATATTCAATATTAATATCCAATTAACTTCTTCACCTACCTAATGGACCTGGAGATACGAGCTGTCTTGAGTCAAGAATATTGATTACTCTCCTGGGGCCACATTAATGTCAGGGAAAGTGATTGGCTAATAGTCGTTGTTGTTTTGGATATAAGGTGGGGTTCGGTACAGTAGAAAAGATGGAGATTTCATTTTTATATTATTTTTTTCCATTTTCCATTTTTTATTTACTTAAAGAAAGGGTATACGTCTTTTCAACAAAATTTCAGCTTGTTAATAACTTTTATCATGGTGGACCTAAGTACTACTGAAATGAAATGTTAAGGATGTAAATGCTCTTTTTTTGAAGATTGGAACCTAGATGTAATACATACTAAAGTTTGGGACCTCAGCTGCTCTTTTCCCCTTAAATTCATGAAAGATTTCATATGTAAATTACTTTTATGCAAACCACCATTTCTCTTAGTTATATTGCCACAATAATTTTAATTTTTATGCATTTTTTTTAATATTTGCCATTTTTCTAA
>CAIGRO010072681.1:0-12247 GCA_903798355.1 Fraxinus baroniana
TTATTTCTTTTCACAGTATTTTTTTATTAATCTCTACTTCCCCTTACATTTCTAATGTACCATTTAGTAACCAGTGGTATCACGACCAATGGTTAAAGAATATAAGCTTCTCTTTCAGAAATTGGTTAATCTTTCCCATTCCTTTCCTTGAGTTATACGCTCCAAGTTTTCGCTGAGCACAGATTTTTAGGCTATGACTTAGCATGTTCGGGAAGTGATTATAATTCAATCACTTTTGGTTTAAAATACTTTTTATTCACACATTTTATAGGATGCACTTATTATTCACGCATTTCAGACTCACTACCTATATTTACTTAAAATTTAATTTAATCACTCACCAAACATGCACTTAAATACTTCTTAAAGAAAGAGAAGTTAAAAAAAACTTCAAATTAAGGTTATGTACTTCTTCTAATAGCAACTTATGAATGTTTTGTTCCAAGAAGTGGATGGAAAGGGAGCAAAAGTAGCAAAAGTGTTACTATAGGCTTTAGAGGACCTGAGGAAGTACATATTCCTTGTAGTGCAAAGAATAAAAGAAAACCCTTATCCACACCCTCACACTCGCACTCGCACTCGCACTCGCACTCGCACTCGCACTCGCACTCACAGGCCAAAGAGAAAAACTGCCACCCGATTCAATCATAAAATTTGATTCTGCACAGGAGAATATAAACAGTGTGGATTACAGGGGACAAAACATTTTCTGATTTTACTCTCTCCAATCTCACTAAGCAAGCTTTTCCCAAAATTTCATTGTTTTTTCTCTCTAAGGTAATGAGTGGAATGTACTTGTATGTAACTTTGACTATAGAAAAATGTGGAATTTCAAGAATATTTTCTTCTTATTTTTCAGTAGCCTATCTGCACACCACGTAAAAGCTTATCATGCTATGAGGTTCATCCTATATTTATTTCTGCTTTCAATCATAATATGATTTTCATTTTTGGTTTGTAAATGCAGAGGCATCATCAAAGTTTGGTTCTGGACTTTTCCTTCTTGTTCAAGTTGTGCTTTTGCTTGATTTTGTTCATGGGTGGAATGACAAATGGGTTGGTTATGATGAGCAGTTTTGGTGAGTTATTATTATTGTTTTATGCTGAGCTTGTTTTGTCCCCTGTAATCCACACTGTTTATATTCTCNCATTTTTGGTTTGTAAATGCAGAGGCATCATCAAAGTTTGGTTCTGGACTTTTCCTTCTTGTTCAAGTTGTGCTTTTGCTTGATTTTGTTCATGGGTGGAATGACAAATGGGTTGGTTATGATGAGCAGTTTTGGTGAGTTATTATTATTATTTTATGCTGAGCTTTTTTATTACTTCCGGATTACACTTTGTAGATAAAAAGAGATATTTTCTGCATTAGAAATTGATCTCTCTCTGCAGGTACATGGCTTTGCTTGTTGTTTCACTTGTATGCTATGTGGCAACCTTTTCATTCTCGGGACTTCTCTTCTATCTGTTTGTGTCATCTGGACAGGATTGTGGGCTTAATACGTTCTTCATAGTTATGACCTTGATATCAGTGGTTTTGTTTGCTATTGTCACGCTGCACCCATCAGTGAGTTTCTTATCGTCCACTATCTGTTAATAAATTACTAGATATCTTCTCTGTTTGTCTTTGTTAAACTTACCATGGTCTATTGTTTATAATGCTGTTCTTACCTAAAATGTATAATGACCTGGTGATGTATATGAATGACTATTGTAGGTTAACATTTTTGTCATGCATACTTAAACGGTGAATGCCTGATTCTTACGTAGTTTATTCTGTTTTCTTGTTTGTTGTACACACTCACACTACTTATTATATAAGTGGAGACAGAGTCTTATTTTTGTCGTGTGCATGCTTGTATGTGCACTATTGTCCTTACATGATGTGTTTCTGTATGGCTGCACTAGATTCTCTGGTTCATGCAATATATGAACATTGTTACAAGTTGCAATGAGGTAAGAATCTTTGTGGTGGAAAATGAATTTAGTTGTTAATTTATTAGAACATTTTGTCCTCCTGTGGCCAAAGGACATCATTTACTTCATTACAGAAGGCAAACTCTCTTTTGATTTGAAGAAGTGTAGTTGTACATCGATAGTTTTCTGACTGCTGCCTTTTAACTATCACTGCGAGTAAAATGGTGATAAAGGCGAAGCCAATAGTTAATTAATTTTGCCTCGACATTAGATTTGTTTCATCTATATATTTCTAAGGGATCATGAACTTTGCATCTTGTTCTCTATTTGGGTCTTGAGGAACTTGTATCCGAAGATGAAAATATTTTGAAATATGCTTTTCTTCACAGTTTTTTAGAACTTCTCAATTTTGCAATATATCTGAATATATTACTTTCTATTTATTTTGATTGATACCTTTGGCTTGCATCTCATTGGTGTGCTATTAATCCATTAGTTTTGTGTTTGGCTATAGTTTTGTTCTAGTTATCTTATTTATTGTGATCTTCATTGTATTGATCTGATCAAATTAATGATGCATGAAGCTTTTACAGACATTCATTGTTCTGTTTTGTGTAACAAGTGGTATGCTTATAGTGTTATTCATAATTTATGTTGTCATGATGCAGGTTGGTGGAAGCATTCTGCCAGCTTCAGTTATATCTTTGTATTGCATGTACCTTTGCTATAGTGGGCTCGCCAGTGAACCTAGGGATTACGAATGCAATGGTCTTCACAAGCATTCGAAAGCAGTTTCCACAGGCACTCTTACAATTGGGCTCCTTACAACTGTGCTTTCTGTTGTCTACTCTGCTGTTCGTGCTGGATCTTCTACAACTCTACTTTCCCCTCCAAGTTCACCCCGAGCAGGTTTTGAATTTTTCACACGACATAAATTTGCTTGCTTTTGATTTAACTTCCATGGAGCAATGTGCTTGAATCATATCCCTGATAGATGCTTCTTGTTCTTAAATGAAGAAATTTCTTTCTTACTCGACATTAAAGAATTCGAGTTTTAACTTAGTTTGGTTTATGTTTTACAACAACAGTAATTTCCTCCTCCTGTTTTTGTTTATGGTGTTGGGGCTGGGGCAAGGTTTCTTGTACGGGTGTGCAAATGTGATGCTTCAGTTTCTAATTTCTTTTGTACATGATCATCATTTTTCACTACATTGTTTCTGACTTGAAAGGGTTTTTTTTTTCTTTTTTATTTTTTATTTTTTGCTCAAGGAGCTGGGAAGCCTTTGCTACCACTGGACAAGGCAGCAGCTGAGGAGGAGCGTGATGAGAAAGAAAAGTCGAAACCAGTTACATATTCATATTCCTTCTTCCACTTGATCTTCTCGTTAGCTAGTATGTATTCTGCAATGCTCCTTACTGGGTGGTCAACTTCAGTGGGAGAGAGTGGGAAGTTAGTGGATGTCGGTTGGCCATCTGTTTGGGTTCGAATAGTAACTGGGTGGGCAACTGCTGCTTTGTTTCTCTGGTCTCTGGTTGCACCAATTATCTTCCCCGACAGGGAGTTCTAATCATACCACTTGATATATAAAATCAAATTTCTGGGTAGCATTTCGTGTGCGCCTGTTCTGAACTGGGATTCAGCGTATTCTGATGTATAAATTGGTTGTACTTCTCTATTGCTCATGAGTGCAAATAAATTATATATAAATGCGTGCTTATTGTATCCAGTTTCTAAATAAATACAAGCTGGTTTGTATCAAGTTTAGTTTTTTATTTTAATAAAAGCTTAAGTTTTGCCTTTCTGCTGCTGTTGGCTGAAACAGAATAACGGGACTTAATTGAGCATTCGAAATATGAGAAATAATGGATTGGAAGATTGACTCAGTACTGTCGAGTCAACTCAATAATTTCTAATCTTTATATTTGCTGTCCTGGGTACCTTCGTTCTGCCAAGAAATTGTGGTCTCGAGTCCTAATTTTCGCTCCAAAAATATATCGCATTACTTTGAAACTTTGAACCTTTTTTCTTTTTTTTCCTAGGCATAGGAGTCGGCGAAAGTACCAGACTTAATCGAACTGAACTAGAATTTGTGTTGAGACATGTTTTAGCATGAAGAACTAATGATTTGCTCATTTTAGTATGAAGTTTCTGTTCTAATTGTGGGTTCTTACTGAAAATTGAGTTCCACAATTAGTGATGGTTCAATGGTTTTCGAGATGAAACCATATTGTGCTCGCCCCCCAATTTTCGACAGACCAATAAATTCATCAACGAAATTCATCCAATCTTTGAATGACCGGCATTATCTATTGCCATTTTGCATTCTACATCATCATATAGATTGTCACGTTCGATTATTTTCCATCACAGTTGATGGGTTATCAAAACTCAAAATAAACATTTCTTCATTCAAAACCTTGCCTTAAACAGGACATTAATTCACAAAGCACCAAAGAGCAATGTTCCTCCTCACAAATTACAACAAAGCAGGGAGAGATCAATAAACTAATCTTTCAAGTTCTTACCTTCATCATTTTTTCTCAATTTTTTTTCTTTTCTTTTTGGTTTTGATTAACAGTCGAACAAAAGTTGATCATCCTCGAGAGGGATCAATGTGATCCGCAATTGAAGCAAAACAGCTTTTATGAACCCCCAAGTTAATCTGTGCGAAACAAATAATATAAATTTAAGGTTTTCCATTTACTCAATCCTCAAAATCTCCAGCATTCTCCAATAGGTAGTTCACCGCCAATTCTTCATTGCGGTCGCAAGCTAAAAAGGCCTCGATAACAAGTGCTCTATCAAAACCCATAGCTTCCATCTGTATATATTAAAGAAACAATTAGAATAGGTCACGAAAAAGTTGAGGGAGAAAGGGCAATAATAAAGGGCAAAGAGTTTTTGCATACTCGCTCAATGGCTTCCTGCTCTACTGGTGTGACGCTAACAGCATGGGGCAGGTCCTGCTCAGGCTCGTCTAACATATCCCTAAAATAAAAGGCGGAACATAAGATCAAAACACATGATCTGGCCAGACGATGTCCAAAAGAAACACACATCTAGGAGATTCCACCACACAACTAGTTGCACGCTTAATACTAGAAATTGGATACTCGAATGCGAATAGAATAGACATGCCAGTAAGAACAGTTAACTACCTCAAAACACCAAGTCAATATTCTAGTTGACAATGTTTAAGAAAGCGTAATCGGGTATTGAGGCGTTTTTCCTTCATGAGTCGAGGCATTTGGAGGCATAAGCCTCGTAGTAAACCAAAAAAGTGTCAAAAATTATTAAAATGCAAAATAAGCTCATAATGCATCATAAACGATCTTCAAAATTCATAATAGAACAAATTAAAGTCAGCAAACAAAAGAAAATCTATAACGAAACTATTATTGTAGTTGGTGGGAGCAATGGACTATTTCCAAAGTGGCTCCATGAGAGAATTTTTTACTGTTAGTGGACATAGGATTATTCTCAAAATGGATCAATAACAATTATTATGTTTTGTGAGCCACAAGTCTTAAGGTAGTGCTGTGAGACGTGTGCATCACACCTGATGTTTTTTTTTGCACGCCACACTTTTGAGGCATGTTTCAACTGGGGTTTAAAATTATCATTCTAGAGCAAGCCGTTCGAAGCCAATGGCAAAGAAGGATATCCAGAAAGAATCAGAGACAAACATGGTGATAATTTGCAGAAATGATAGTAAAAAGCATGTTTCAAGAGATAACCAGCAATTCAGGTTTGTATTGTACCATATTAGATTTTATGCAAGTATATAAGCACTTACTCTTCAGAAGCATCGACAGGTTCATTAATCAACTGAAGGAACTCTTGATGGTGGTCTTGTATTAGTCTCAAAAGTTGAGGATTTTGCTTTCCAAGCTCCTGAAGCATGGGCTGCAGAAGAAGAAACAGATTATAGCTTTAAAATAAATATTAATGAAATGTAACCACAGCAGAATGATGTTGAATGACCTGTAAAATTTGTGGATTTGCTTGAACCATTGATCGCAGCGCCTGGAACTGGAGTCAAATAAGAAAGTTGATTAGAATTCCATGATTACAAGGACCTCATATATATTCATTAAGATTATAGTTGAACACCCAAAAGAATATAAAAACAAGATCAAATTGAATTGAAACTAAAGAAAGAACCAATATCTAAGGCCATGATTTAGTTTATCAAAATAATATATATAAAACGCAATCAGAATCCCACCTGTTGGTTGTTCCTGAGGAAATCTAGGGATCCAAGACCAGTAGCACCATCACCAGAAGGGGCCTCCTGGAAAGTTTTAGGCACAGATAACATGAAACACGGAAAAAGATGAACTAAATGTTAGAGAAGCAACCGTAACATGATGACAAACCTGAGGAAACAAATTCAATGGAGATGAATTCGGCCCCACTGAAACAGGTGCAGTTGCAGCAACAGAATCCACCGCAGACTGAGGCACAGGCAATGCAACTTCTGCACTTTCAGGGATTCCCTGGTTAAAGAAAAAATATAAGATCCCGTGGGTAACTTTCAAGACAGTGTAGAATAGGAAAGGGAATTGGAGCATACAGAATACAAATAATCCACTGCTCTCTCAGGATTGTTATATGCAGCTCGAAGTGCACGTTCAACTGTCTGTTTGTCCCAACTACCACCACCCATATCCATTATTTGTTGAATAGTATGCTCAAGATTATTATTGGCAACTAAGTTGGTAGCAGCCTCAGAATAAGTATCAGACGGGTCACTGCCACAATAAATAATGTTTTTTATCAAATGCCTAGAGAAAACTTAACACAGCACTTTGATTTATAAGAACATGGACCAATTATCTGAATACAAATATTTTATAAACATACACAGCAATAGCAGCATCGGAAGCAGATGCAACACTCTTAGGGGCCCTATAAAACAGTATTTGCATAATTTAGTATGACAAAAAAACTTAAGCAACGGAAATACTATTATTACTCTTAGATAACAACTTACAAGGCTGGTGGTGGTGGAGCTTCAGGTGCAGATATAGGATTAGAAGTTGGCACAGAAGTAGGTGCAGGCTGCTCAAAAAGATTATGTATGAAATATCAACTCATTATATGAATAAAAAAATTAGAAGAATAGACCTCGAAGACAGGAAATGGTGCATTACTAAAACAATACCTGGGACGATGTCGAACCAGCAGAACCCAAATTTTTGCCCTGCACATGTAACCAAGAAACAAAAGAAAGAAAATAGTTAAGACACTACAATAGAACTCCCAGGTTCCACATTCCAAAATGTCCATGAGAAAATAATATCAGGTAAAAAAAAATGGCATCCATTCACGAGTATTTCGGTATCAAATATCAAAGTATAACGCGAAACTTTAAGCTATCAAAATGCAAAGTGCAATGCATTCTCAGATTCAAAGAGGACCAAGCTCTTACTTTGCTTAGCATGACCACTAGAAACCCATCTTCAGAGACTTTGTTTTCGGCCAATGTACTTTCATCCTTTAGTACTTTCCCATTATGGATCAACAATTGCTGACCACATGGATAATTGTCTTTGCCTTGCACATCCTCAATATTTTTCTTAACCGCCATAATCTAGTATAAAATTCCAAATCAATCAACACTAGGAAGTGAAAAAAACGAGTTTTAAGTAATCCAGAAAGCCATATGCAATTTTACAAAATTATAGTACATTTACAAATGCATAACCAAATCGTTATCCACAGAAATATGAAATTTAGCATAAATAGTTACATTTCCAAATCCAACGAATAATAAAATTTAGATTCATATTATACAGCTATATCGTTCAGATTTCTTTAGATTCAATATAATTCATGCGGTTAAATCATTTTACATCAAAACAATGTTATACATGGCTAACTTAATTTGGCTTGCTTGCATGATAACTCATTATAAGATTGTGCTGCTTCCTTGATGGGAGGCAGAAGTTGTGGAAATTAAAAAGATAGGGTCCATAATCTAGCCAATAAATAAGGGCCCCTGATGCTTTATTTTCCATCAACAAAAAAGGCATTAGGCAAACGTCAACCAAAACTCATTATCTCTGAGAAGTGAGAACTATCAGGCCTTTTCAAACAGCAGGGAAACTTCGCCCAAGCCCTTTCTTAATTGCTCCTGGTTAGCCCAACATGGAAAGCCTATATAATGCCAGTGTTAACAGCCGGGTTCTTTAGAGCCCCACCCACTTATTTAATGTGGATTATCCACTAATGTTCCATTCAAGCAATTCATCTAATTGATTTTTAACCTTTATTTTTGTGTTGACCGCTAAAACATTAGAGATTTATGAATGAAGCTTGAAATATACATGCAATTATTTCTTAACTAGTTATACATCTAAGACACTAATGCCAGTGTTAACGGCCAGGTCTTTAGAGCCCCACCACTTATTTAATGTGGATTATCCACTAATGTTCCATTCAAGCCAGTTCATCTAATTGATTTTTAACCTTTGTTTTTGTGTTGACCGCTAAAACATTAGAGAAATGTGCATGAAGCTTGAAATATACATGCAATTATTTCTTAATTAGTTATACATCTAAGATACTAATCAATGACATATGCTACATGTTTTGCATCGTAAAGATAATCATGGTTAATAGATGCATAACGAATCATTAAATGATATTATTAGCATATTACAAATAGTTTGTGCTGTCATCTAAAAATAGTGGTTAGTATATTACATTTAAGTATCCACAACATCTCAAGTGTAGACAGTCATATATCAATGATATCAAACCAGCATTACGAGGAAATTGCTGCCTTTATGACTTGATTAAAGATAATGGACTTAGTATTAAGGATGAGATTTTCCTAGGCCCTCAGGTTCGGAGAATTTACTAGTCTTATGAATAAAGCTGAGTAATTCATACATGACCTCTTCCTACAAGAACTAAATCAACATTGGTGGATTTAGACAAAGTTCACTTCATAGAACTAAAGCATGTGTTTTTTCAGTCTATCTTCAAATCCCCGATAAATGATACATTCAGTGTAGCAGCCATTACTAGTAATAACTTGTATGAACAAAATTTGAAAAGAAAGCATTCCCTTTAATTGGAGCAGATGGACGTTGATTTCACATTTTGTTTGATCTAGAGGCAATATGATTTCTCACATATGATGCTCATAAAATCTCGTGTCAGTGAAAGCATCAAGGTTCCTATTTTTGCTTGATGGCATAACATTCACGATAAAAGATCGACTTATTGCTTCTGTTGAAGCACTGGACACCACCCTCGAACGTTTAGGAAAATATTGGATCTCTAAGAGTGTGAGTGAGCACGTAATGAAAATGAGGAACATTGCTTCTTAAGTCCTAAAGGTTGAGATTCCTAAACCATTCCTAATGACTTTATTCTAAACCCTCTTCCAAGGGAATAAGGACCTTCCAATATTTATTGCAACACAGGTAAGAAAAATTGATAATAAATGTTCTAACCGCGCGTGTGTTTCAGTGAAAGAGAGACTAGAGCATGAGAAAGTTGAAACCACACATATGGTAACATATGGACGAAAATCCCAATAAATGTACTAGTGTCTTAGACATGACTAAACAAGAGAACTCAATTCAAATTCTTGCTATAAACTTGCTTCTTCTACCAGAAAAAAGGGAGCACGCAAAGAAAAACTACTATGAGTACCAAAGGTAGTTCGACTAAATTTTTAATATACTGTCAATTTAAGTACTCACCCACAACAAATGCAATATCCCCAGCACAAAATCGTATAAAATTTCAAGAAATAACAAAACCAAAATTCAAATCCAGACACTGAACATTAGTAAATCTAAAATACTATCATCCAGAAGCTTACACAAATTTAAGTAAATCCAAACTGAATTACGTAACGGTTAAAAAAAAATCAGAACTTTTACATTCACATAATTAAACAAAACACACACATATAGAAAGAAAAAGTGGGTAACTAACAGTGTCGATGGGATGAACCCTAATCTGGAAATGGCTTCCTTTGAGGGTTTTCACCGTGAGTTTCATTTCGGCAAATTGCACAAATACTTTACTTTCTTTCCAAAAAAATTAATAAATATGGAAATGCAAATAAACCCTAGCACTTTAAATTCCGGATCGAGAGAGGAAGAGCATATGTACTGATAATATATATAGCAGAAATTGAGGGTTTTCAATTTCAATTTATAACTGTGATGAACTCGACAGTTTTGTCAGGGGAGATTGTTTCAAGTCTGATAATAGGCAGCACTCAATAATTTTTTGTCAACTAGTCTTTAGTTTATTTTAGGTTAATTATGGGTTAATTACTTGAATGGTCACCTCACTTTGTCGGAGTGTTACTGCTCTGTAACTGAACTTAAAAATGTGTCTAAAAATAGTCACTAAACTATGCATTGTATTATCAATTCATCACTCGAGCGAAAAAATCCATTAGGTTCAACAAACGGCGTTGACTTGAGTAATGGATGATCATTGAGATACATTTTTAAATTCAATTATTAAGTCCCTCAAATCGACTTGTGCGAACGAATAAACGAAAGAAAATGAAGGGAAAAGTGAAGAAATAGAAAATCAGGTACTTATGAATCGAAAAATATATATTTTTTTACTGATATTCATTCTAAAATAAATTGATGACATTAGTTTTCAACTGAAAATTTTGCTGTCCAAATGAAGGATATATGATGTTAGATTGGCTCTGGATGACTTGTGGAGTCATTAAATCCCCAACTAACATATCCCCATCATCGGTGAAAAGTACATTCAATTTTCACATCAATTGGTATCAATTCATCATATCTCGAATTTCGCATAAAAAGCCTGAAAAGAGAGATAGCAGGAATACTGAAATAAATTGATAGAGGAAAATTAAATAAAAGTACAAAAATGTTCGAATTAGTGCCAAGGCAATCGAGGTCGATTTGAGTTTATATTTTCCCCCTTCATTTTCTTCTTTTACAGATGTCAATTTGAGGGAAAAGAAACTATCACTACTTAATAATTAAACTTGATAATATATCTCAGGTCACTGAACTATGCATCATGTTAGATATTCATCACTCAAGTCGATGTCATTTGTTGAACCTAACGAATTTTTTTCACTGAATGATTGATGAGTTACACAGTGCATAGTTCAATGACCATATAGTTACATTTTTTAAGTTCAGTTATAAAATAGTAACACTTGATTAATTTCATTGAGATATATTTTTAAATTCAGTTAGGGGTGAGCACGAATTGGGCTGGATTGATTTTTGTTTCAATCCAAACAAACTCAAAATGACCAGTTTGATCAAATTTTAACCCATAACAACCTGTGTAAATGTTAGAACCCAACACAACCCATCACAATCAAATATCAGTTGGGTTGAGTTGAGTTTGTCGATTTGAGACGACTTGTCAACAAAAATTAAAATCACCCGTTTATTATACTAAATTTGAATAGAAAAGATTAAATAGTAAGTAAATAAATAAATAAATAAATAAATAAAATTATTAATTATCTTATTCGATCCTCATTAGCCGAGCCATCAAAAAATAAAGTGCATTTAAAATGCACTAAAATAATTATAGTTACACTATCCACTCATACTTTTTAGATTTTTTTTTACTTTTTAGGCATTTTATTTTATTTTTAAAGTAGGCGAGTCGGGTTTGACGGATTTATTCAATTTTCATGATTTAACCCGACTCAACACAACTCGCCTGCATAGCCAACCCACCCAACAAATGTAAAAACAACAAAAAAACCAACCCAAATCGATCGGGTTGGTTCGATTTGGATGATTTTGACGGGTTTGATCAAATTTTGCCCACCCTTAAATTTAGTGATCATCGAGATAATTAACCCGATTTATCTAATACTATATTAAAGAAGGATAGTTTCCCGCCACTGTATTGCAACAGTATTCCCGCCACTCTATGAGCTTGGATACACTCAGGCGCTTGAGGAAATTCAGGACAAATTTTTTTATTAATTTTATTTTCTCAGGATATTGCAGTTTTGTCATCTCATTTTTTTCAACTCCCCACTCCACTTCGCTCCACCCCCTCCCCTCCCTTCCCTTCCCACTCAACCAACCAGCCCCCTTCCACATTTAATTTTCAAGATATTTGCAGGATTTGCAGGATATTAACGGCTTTGATTGACACGATTGAAAAAAGCAAAACAATACACACTTCCAATTATGTCCTCGCAAAAAGTGTTGTATATCAGCATTTTCAACTCTCACTGTTTCCCATATATTTTCGTTCATCATCAACGCTCTTCTCTCATGTAAGCGACCGCCCTGCTACTTTTTAAGACATGTTTTGGCAATCTAAGTTAAAACG
>CAIGRO010072688.1:0-15506 GCA_903798355.1 Fraxinus baroniana
ACTTCAGCAATGCTCGTTTGTAAGCTGCCTGTACCTGAACTTTCATCAAATGTCAGTGATCAATCCCGACGTGCATGTTTGACTAAGCTTAAAAATTTGTTTAGAAAGTAAAGAACTAAATTTTAAAATAAGTAATTCTTTTTGTTGGTCGCAGATGATAATTGGTAATAGCTGGAGTCATCAATATCCACAAATATGACCACTGAACACTAATAGCCTGTTTGGCAAAGCTTAACTTTTTATTTAAGTCGGTGGAATATACTTTTTATTTACACATTTCATAGGATCCATTTTTTATCCACACATCCCATAGGACTGGCCACAACTTATAACCACTTCAAACCAATCCCAAACAAGAACTAAATCAGAAAAAGGGGGACATTAACCCTAATCACTTTACTAATAAAATGTACCTAATCAACAGATTCTACACAGGGTCACAAAATGACACCAAAAAATTAGTCAGCATCCCCGTCTTCCCTTTAAATACGGCTAGCACAACAAACTAAAGAACATGTTTGTGAGCAATCTGATCTCACAGTAACTAATGCCTCGTGGCATAACCCCAGATGACACAAGTTAAAGGAAGCACAAAGGGAATGCAATGAGGGTAACGATATAGTAAGAAATGAACGTACAAGGACCCCAGGCAAGCACAGGAGGAAAATTCCCCCCCCCCCCCCAACACACACACAGAGTACCTAAAAATGAATGGAAAAGCCTAGAATTTCTGGACCAACTATGATGATATCAACCAAATTACAAGTTTCAGGTGTTGTAATGCAAGCAAGAAGACGTACAATTGAACATCTTAGTAGTGTTATTGATTAGAATTGATTTTTCTATAACTTTATTGCACACTTGAAAGATACCCCCACAAATNCAACCAAATTACAAGTTTCAGGTGTTGTAATGCAAGCAAGAAGACATACAATTGAACATCTTAGTAGCGTTATTGATTAGAATTGATTTTTCTATAACTTTATTGCACACTTGAAAGATACCCCACAAATTCAACGGAATGATTAGATAACTGGTTTAGATAAATCCTTCTTGGATAAAAACACAGAGAAAAATGACATTGCTAAAAAGTTACATGGTAATATTCATTTATTCATCATAATTTAACAGTTATACCCTTAAAAGGAGCTAGAGCTCCATAAGGTAATCCACAAAACAAGTAGAATCATCGACCACTTGTCATGCTATAGTGACAATGGTTGATATGTATTAAAGAAGTATAACAAGTCTCACCGACCTCATTTGGTGATGGACAAGGCCAACTACCCACTTGGATTCCCAGGGAATGCAACAGTGAAGCCATATTGCAGCACATCATTTCCAGTTTCTTGAGCTCCTTCCTGACCTGGGAGCGTATTACCTCCTTTAAGTTGAGATTTTCCTCGTCCTAAAAGGTATATTAATGAAAAATCCACATTTTTATGAAAGCTCAAGGCCAATTATGGACTGTAACTATTGAGGAAAGAGAAGAATTTCAAAAACCTTCTTTTGAGACTCTCGTACTTCCTCCACACGCTTCTTTTGTCTTTTGGCCATGTCCTGTAAGCGTGTGCTTTCAGCTTTTTTTCTCCTCCGCAACTGCCGCAAGGATTGTGCTTCTTCAGCCTACATGTATCATATGCAACCTATTTCTTTATCTGAGACATTACTATTGACAGTAACCCAAATCCTTCAGTGGAAAAATCACATAAATTGAAAAGATGCAAGGAGCAAAAGCCATTGCAAGTCATGCTCAATGCAACATGATTTTCTGAAATGGCTTTGATGTTAATTGATTATCAAACAACTTTGATGCTACAGATGATAGTAACAGTAACAAGCAACAGATATTTTCCTCTTGTTTACTCTGTTTTATTCATTTCCTTTTCCTGTCTTGGAATAGCATGCTACCTATCTAAAAGATGCTTTGAAAGGCCAACTCCCCAGACTTGGCTAGCAACACAAGACCCCATAATCTCCAACCCTCCCTTCAGTCCAATGCAGATTAACAATATCTCAACTATTCATTCAACAGCTAGAAGCTTCTATAACTATCAATGGAAATGAGAACAGTACAATGTACCCAGACAATACCAAAGCCTGATCAAGATGCAAAACACAATATGCTTAGCCAGATGATAAGGTCCAAAGCAAGAACAGGCTGATAAACATTAAACTGTTGAAATTGAAAATTTTCAAGTTGAAGCTTCTTAAACTTCCTATAGGAATTTCCTCAGTTTCTCGATAAACTACACAACAAATTAGGCGTAATAATTCTATGAAAATAAAACAAATATGTTGTAAACGTAAAGAAAAAAGACATCGAACTAGTAGACCTGAATTTTTAATGCTTGTTGTCGAGAAGCCAACTCTTGCTCTAGTGCTCTTTTGTATTCATCTGTTTCCTTGAGCTTTTCACGTTCAATAATGACACAATTCTCAACACCATGTGCAGTACCTCCATTCTGAATATGTTTTTCATCATCTTCATCCTCTTGCATACTTTTTGACACAGTATCAACAAAATTTTCCACTGCCTCAACTGAAGAATTGTTGTGTTTCAATTGTGCTGCATTATCAATTAAATTCTCTTTGTTAACAATATTGCTAGTTGCACGTGGTTCACAAGGATTCAGATGCTCCTTCTCCTTAATATTACCAGTAAATGTCTCCCGAAGCTTCTTCTCTTTGTCTGTTAGAGAAGATCCGACATCATCACTGTCAGTTTCATAAGAATTTTGACGCTTGCACAAAGAAGCCCCTTCCTCTACTAAACTAGGTTTCCCATGAAAAGAGTTCATCCAAGTTTGCTCATCATCTTGGAAAGCCATTGTTGGATGATCAACTTGCTCAGTTCCCAGTCCATGGTAAGGAGAATAAGATGATGCTGGAGGGTTCAAACTTTCCTCATTCCAACAGCTGAGACTAACTGGCTCATAATGTTGGCTATTTTTCTGCTCAGCATAGTTGAAAGGAGGATCTTTGGCTCCAGAATGTGATCTCTTATGACCATCAGACTTACTATAACCATAAGAAGTGCTATCAAAGTGGGCATCCTCTTCTGTAATAAAAGGAGATGGAGCTTCATTTCCATGACTGGTTTTGCCAGTACTAGAACAAACTGGGGGCTCCTTATGCTGTCCATTCTTGCTTTCTGTACTAACATTTAGGTGGTGATCATCATTTTGGTCGTTTTCAGTGCTTTCATCATCATCAATGCATATTACAGTCCTAAATGGCCATTTTTCCTTTTTCCCGACCATGCTAGAACCTCGCCATTTATTTGGCAAAGGATCAGGAACATCAATGATAATAATGTTGTCAAAATGCTCGGAATCAACATCAATCAGAACGACATTGTCAGCTTCCTTGGTGTTCCTGCACCTCCGCAAGGTTTTCTTCCCAGACATTGTTGACGATGAGAATGAACTATTTATACTCATTTGTCACTGCATGATCAAAAATGACTAAATTTTCTATTTACACAAACACGCAGAAATACTACACACAATTAATGCAAGTTCACAATGCCGAGAAGCAGTGACTACCAGGTCCTAATTGCTTATGAATCTATGATAAAGAGTCACTGTATGTATTTACATAAAACTCGCAGCATGCTCATTTCTGCAACTGTATCCCAGCACAACAAACCACTGAACGTACCTACGAAGTGCAGAATCAGGTAATAGATACACTGCAAGTTCATTTCATCGACCTAGAAGAACATCACTTCATTTCATATTGTCCTTTACCACCCTAATTGTAACATATGCATTATCAGCTGCAACAAATTACTTAGCAGACCCAATTTTGGTCAAATTCATCAATTCAAATAATCAAATAACATTCCTTTTTAGTTTCAAGTTTCCAAAAATACATTAAAGTACCTTTCTTCTCGATTGCTCTCGAATTTTTAATTAAGGAAAAAAAAAAAGAACCAACAAGAAACCTAAATATTCAGCACCTCATAAAACCCAAAAATCATTTGGAAAAAAGCCCAATTTGTAAAACGCATTTATAACCCAATAAATAATAAAACTGATTTACAAACCCTAATTAAATGCATCATCATCGACAACTGGCATAACATACTATTGTCAACTTTTTTTAAAAAAAAAAAATGTAACTTTTACCTGCCTAAAGAGAGAGTCTTCGGGTCAGAAGAATGCAATCCGGCATCTGGAAACTTAAAGGAATTGAAGGCTTAAATGGATTCAAAAGATTTGTATGCTGATTGTTTTAGAGTGAAGCAATTTCGGAGCGCGGAGTCGATGTGTTTCATACCTTATTTCCAAAAATCATTTTTCTCAATTTTTTTTACACCCTGTCTGAGCCCTGTTGTTCTGAAAATCAAAATTAAACAATCAATATTAACTACATAATTCTAAAATTTATTAACTCAAAACATAGAGCTCAAACAAAGCTTAATACTATAGATTTTTGCAAGAACAATAAGTTTAGGGTGGATTTGAGCCACATTATTTTAGAAAAATGTAATCTAGAATGGTGGATTGATGGAGAATGTGTGGTTGAAAAAGAAGGAAAAGTTATTGATGTAATAAAAAATATTATTTTATTGAAGAACGTATAGTTAAAATGAGTAGAAAAATGAGAAAGAAAATTTTAATTTGACTCAAACAAGAGCTTAATTGCAATAAATATTTTAATATTTTTTATTATCATACTTTGTTCTCTTATAATACCATTTGTAAAAGACTTGTTAGTCCTTTATATTTTTAAATAAACAAAAAAAATATATATATATATACAAAAGCGTGTTTAAGTATTTATCCCTTATTCCAAAGCACGTTGATAGTTTTATTTATTTATTGGCAAAAAATCAAAAGATAATATATGCTAATTAATGAAATATTAGGGTTAAAAAAGCACTGAAAAAAAGTTAATATCAATGTTCATTTAGTAAATATTAGTCACCTTTAAATCAATGTTCTAAAAGGCAAGGCAACATATAGGTGCAATGCGCGGCGAAAATGTCAAGTCGCCTTATTTAGTAGTCAACAGCAATCGTTGACCACAAATGCGCGCCTAGGAATGATTATGCTTGACTAGGCGCACATTATTATCTTTTTTTTTCTTATATATTTTTTTAACTTTTTTTTTAGAATTCTTTTAAATTAAAACTTAAAAGTTGATTTACATTTGAAATTCAACTTTTTGTTGGAAATTTTTGAAAAAAATGTATAAAGTTTCAATAAATTTGTTTTAGATATTTGATATGTAATATTTTTAATTATTAAATGATTTTTTGATTGATTAAAAATTAAAATAAGAAAACGTCTTTTTAACATTTTTTATGCACATGTCTCGCTTAAACTCATCTAATCCATAGTTTGGCCTCCACGCATTACGCCATTTAAAATACTGCCTTTAATACAATTAAAATGTAGTTCATTTATAAAATATTGTGAGGTGAATGCAATTATCCTTTCCAGTTTTATAGAAGAATAAGCATGAAGACCTGGCTCATCTATGTTCTAAGTTTCTAACTCTTTATTATTATTATTATTATTATTATTATTATTATTATTATTATTATTATTATTATTATTTTCTTATATTTTTATTTAAACAATAAAAGCATAAAAATAATAAATATTTAAATTGGACAGGAAATCGAGATTTTTAAGAACCAATTTAAGTGACACTATTGAAGCGACTCATTTAATATATCATTTATTCGTATCTTTTAAATTTGCTAGATAACATTGCCCGATTTTTTATTTTTTTTTTATACCAGGTATCCCAATTTAGCCAGACTAATTTTCTGGACCACCAGCCACCGGTCCCTCAATAACTGGCGGAGGTAAACCACAGGTTATGCCCAAGTTGACCAGGGTTCAAGCACCCCTTATACTCCTGACCCCAAGAGAGCCTTCCTCCGNCCACCGGTCCCTCAATAACTGGCGGAGGTAAACCACAGGTTATGCCCAAGTTGACCAGGGTTCAAGCACCCCTTATACTCCTGACCCCAAGAGAGCCTTCCTCCGTGGTTATTATATCACCAAGCTGCTCCAACCAGTATTGATTATTACATCACTCAGCTGCTCCAACCAGGAATCGAACTCCCCACCCCGAGGTTGCAAGTCCAGCAATGCCCTTCCTTTACCAATTTGGATGTGCCCGGGGGGCAACATTGCTCGATTTTTAATCCCATCCCGCTTGTGGTGTAAGTAATTGGGATATATCATATATGTGGTCCAATCTGAATTCTCTGATGGGCTTGAACTGTCTAAAATGTGTGAAGAAGTTTAACTTTAACATGACCTGCACTTATACAGCCTAGGCCAATTTTTTATACTTGGGCTTGATATTTTACATTAGCTCAAAGTGCCACTAGACCATGGAATGGTCTATAAATGGATTATGGGACTCCAAACAAAACTGAGATGGCTGGCTACAAGAATTATTGAGAAAATGTGTACATGCAGTAACTTTCTATTCATAAATAAATAAATAAATAATGGACCAATTTTTATAACAACAAACCAACTATGCCACAAATGCAGAGAGAGATGGGGAAACGGCAAGTGGCACCACCCCACCTCACCAATCACCAATTGGTCACCAACCAATCAAGATAATGCAAGTGGTATAGATGTTGACAAGAATATTGATTGATACATGAGCCATCGGACTCGAAAAGGTATTAGATCCTTTCAACCCAAACAAGTCCTTTTATTTCATGGTTTTTAATTAGGCAATACCACCATTTCTGCAATACTGTTAAAAAGGAAATTGTACGAGACTGACTGTTTCCCTGTTTGGCTCCCTCTCTCCTTTTTATGCACCAAATTTGGACCACTCCGGTGGAGAGATAAGGAAATGAAAAGAAGGTACAAGCTTTTGTACATTCAAGGGTGGGAGATTGGGTGTTCATATGATCAAATTAATAACCAGTCTATTCAATGCGAGACTTTTCTTAAATGTTTTAACTTTTAAAAATCAATATGGATAATAACTCGAGAAAGTTAAAAGGTCATTGGTCAAAAAGTCGAATTAAGATTAGATTGGGGTTAAAATATTAAGTAAATAAATAGTTTGGAAGAGAACTATCGGGTTTGATATAATTTGGAGGTTATTTTAACGATTTTCAAGTTTTCGTATAATCAGACCGAATTTAAGACTTATATCTAATTTTTCAAGTTGATTAGACCACTTCGATCTAGTCTTGACGATATTGTTATAAGTCTTATGTATATTGCTCTCAACACTATATTAGAGTGGGGAGCCTAATGATAGTACTCATCCGCTCGAGTACAAATTGGCCTAATATTCTTACATACATGAATAATTATTGAATAGACCTATTGTATTCCGTTTCTCTAAATATGTGCTTGCTTGTATTTCTTTTTCTATTTATGCTTAATTTACTCTCTTGAGAATAGGGCTTCATCCTTTTTTTTCGTAGTGGTTAGAACACCCTGTGCTACTAAAGTATGTTTGGTACAAATGATAAATCAAGACCACGATTTAATAAGAGAACAACTCGACTCTCCTTCATTATAACATTTAGTCATTTCCCATTCTATGTACTATGAAATGAAACCATGTTGCTTTACTTTCAAGCAATATTCCTTGATTTAAGAATTCCTAGATGTGATCAAGGAATTCAAGTAAGGCACGAAAGCACCAAGCATTCAAAAATTCAACTAATAAAAGATTGCACCGGCCAAAATTTTTATTCACTTGTCCTTATCTGGCAGTTAAAAAATGCTCCTCAAGTCTTGCCTAATCATAATTATAATAAGATCATGACCAAAATTAGCTAGCCGCCGACCCCACGGCCAACCAATACCATGGAGGAGACTGACTGGTCAAGACTGATAGCTCCACCCATTCTAAGATGCATGCATGTTTGATGACATCATTTTGCTATTAGACACTTTTCAATGTTTATTATTAAGATCCTTCAACTTGTAGAAAACAAAAAATCAAGCCGAAAGAGAATCTTGGTTAACATATTGAAGGACAAATACAGCTCATGTATTAATAGATATAACAAATAAGGCTACTTGTCTGATGAGAGTAAATAGAACAAGGCAGAATTTAGTTCTGTACACGATTCAAACACTAATTCAGCTTTCATCGGTCCAATGCTATTTCATAACAAATGAACGTAAGACGAGCATACAAGACACTAAGAGCATGTCTAGTATGCCTACGGGGATAGATCAGACAATACAATGAACGCTTTTTCTTCCAAAATATCACCCAGTGTTGTCTAATCTAACTTACCAAACATGCCATAAAGAAATAGATGCATGCGACAAACTTTGGACGATAGGACGGATCGAAGTCAGTTGCCATAGAGGGATTTGGAATTTACAGAGGAAAACGTGCATTACCCTTGGCACTTCACGAGTAGGATCTAACCAAGCCGAAATTGCAAAAGGATCGGGATTTGAAGAGGCCGCTAAAGAGGAACCTGGTTGGAGATTCTTGGGGAACTTGATTTAACTCTTCCGGGCTGCCCTTTACTTGGAGTATAGTCTGCCCAATTGTTCGTCGAATAGAATCTATGATTTTTGGATCAACAGGATATCCAGATGTATCACGAACATAGAATGTATTAACGGCTTTGCCATCTTTTGTTGTCACTTCAGCTCGAGATACAGTAAGGCTATTTTCTCGGAAGATTCGAGTTACATCAGACAGTAGCCCTACTCTGTCAGTTGTGCACAATTCTAACTTCAACCCCTGATGAGAAAAGAAACAAAATTCCATTCAAACTCATGCTTGAACCCACTATCGGAACAGAGAAAACTAAGCAAAATGCAGCAAATAAAATCAATCAGACATAATAGGTCATCATCAGATGACATATGCATCTCTAATATGTTTAAGAATCATCTTGTGCGAACGTAGTGAGACAAAAGTGAAAACAAGACGGTCAGCCAACTTGAAAATAACGATTGGAGCCACTAATTTTTAAAACTATATTTCATTTTTTTGTTCTTGAGTGGATCATATACGAATAAGTACGGTGGCATCTTCCAATCAGAACCAGACAATTTTTTTTTTTTGATGAAAAATTGCATAGGTTCTTACTTCAGATACTCTTCTTTCGATCGCTGCTTCAAGACACTGAATCACCCTATCCCTCTCCGCATCTGATTTCACTGGAGATCCATCGACGTGTCTTATACAGTATTCCTTCAAATGCAAACATGAAAGGGATCAAGCCCTACTCCCAATCATAATTAATGAAACGAAAATAGAAAAACACACACAAACAGGAAGTTTTGTATATGGTGGTTCACCCTCAGTGTGCAGTAAAGGGGATAAGCGAACAATAAAAATTAGGTCCACAAAACCAAGCATATACATATCATATCCATTAGAAAATCAGATACCAGATATGCTTCCGGCCCCTCGGCATCAACATTCCCGTGGAAAACGACATACTGCATGTCCGTCAAAGTGCAAACTATATCATAGAGAAGTTTTGGCCTATCCTTGCACCGAATGGTAACCACTGAGTAGTCCTTGTCGTGCCAATTAGTAACATTTACATTCGGCCTTTCTTTTTCCTCCATGGCACTTTCACCCATCCCTTCATAGTCTCGGTCCGCAAACATCATCTGGTGAAGCCTTCTCTCGGTATTAGTGACCCCGTGAGATACCACAGTCTTAGCTTCCCGGGATTTGTTAGTTCCCTTAAGTACATTACATAAAAGGCGCTTAACCATGGCTAGCCTTTCGGGATCAGCAATTGCACCTCCGGTTTCTTCATCAGTTACTTGCATTACAGCTGCTGCTCGGGTATTATGAGTCCACACCTCAGCATTCACCACATTGCATTTGAGGTGGGTGAGAACAGCGCTCACTTCTGAAAGTAGTCCCGGTCTATCACTTCCTATTAACTCAATTGCTGTGTGGTCCATTCCGGACATCACCCCGACAGATCGTCTCATAGAAGTTGCAAAGCAAGAATCCGGACCAAGTGACTGCAAACGAATACAAAAATATCAATTTGTTTGCAAATTTATGCAAACAGAAAGTAATAATACTTTGAAATTTAACACAACTCACCTTCTGGATATAATCGAGACTGGCTTCATCTGTTATCTTGTTTCCACCTTGGTCAGTGACATTGAAAACTGCCGGAGAAAAATAAACGGGTCAATAATTATTTCCAATTACTATTGGTATATAAATTATTTTTTATGGGGTGAAACATAATATAAATGTTAATACCATCCATGAACCATCCTCCATCAGAACAAATATAAGCTTTAGATATCATAAGATTAAGATCAGTAAGGACTTGTACAACATCCAAAAGTATTCCATGTTTATTAGCACTGTCAACCTGCAGAAGAGAACAAGGACAACATGAACCTTAAAAATTACAAAAAAATTGAAAAATCCCATAAGTCTTGAGATATCTGGAGTAAACTGCAAAAGACATAAACAAGGTACATACCTGAATAACAGTGGCATTTTTGCAGGATTCATTATCAATTACAACTCTGACAACAAATGAAATTGGATTAAATAATGGCTATAAAATTGAATCAAATCATTTATACATAAACAGATATAAGAAAATAGGTACCTGGGAGGGTTCATTCTCCTGATGAATTTCTCATATTCATCATCCATATTCTGTGAATAACTCACCGAAGCTTCTGAAAGGGAAAAACAAGAAAAAACGAAAACTCAGATCAAGCCAATATTAATTTTATTTTTTATAAAGGGAACCGAATCACCATAACCAATCACAAAGAAGATACTCAAATCTGGAGTATAAAAGAGAGGGAAGATAAAATAAAACTGAATAATAAAATAATTTTGAGATTTGAAATAGGGACTAGAAATCTAGAATGACCTTCTAGATACCAAGAAAGCCAGCCAACTAAGAAGGCTTAAAACACAAGAAAAAGGAGCTCTTGTTCCCCACCCCCACCCCCACTCTGTATATTGTGTGGTTTGGTGGGGCTCTGTGTCTTTGTGGGAACCATAGCTCATCAAACCATTTGAAGACATAAGTGTTAACAGCGCATAACACCCACAGGCGTGAGAAACAAGCACATATATCAAAACAAATTACAGCCTGGACACAACCCAGAAAAAAGAACAGAGCAACAAACCGTACTAACAAACTATGAGCCAAAAATTGAACCAAAAAGCCGAGAAATTACTCAAGAAGCCAAAAATTGACAGAAAAAGTAGAGAAATAAAAGGAGGAGCAAAAAAATTACACATACCCATTAAAATCCTTGACCAGGTCACGAAGATTCTTTTGATTCTCTTTTCTCAATATACAGAATCTTTAATACACAGCTCTATGCTATGGCAATTGGCAACCCTTTATATAGATAAAGGAATTTCAGTAATATATAAATAGCCCAACACAGAAAAAGACTCCCTTCTCCCTCCGTCACTTGTATATATCCTGTGTGTATATATATAATGTGTGAATTCTTATTTAAATTTGGAGTTTTTTGAGTATTCTAATTTGAGCTTCTCTTTGGAAATTTGAGGATCTTTCTACTAAAAAGGAAAGTTCCCAGAAAACGAGAGGAAGTGAATGGGTTGATTATACTATGAATTATATGTAACGGTGGACCGTGGACCCTGTATTTTTTTCGGCTCATGACAGGTGGGGCGTTCTAACATGCGCCGTTGGGAAGGATCAATCAGGTTTTCACACTGCAGTAATTTTTACAGCCACGTGATGGCAGTGGAACAGTAAAAATCTCCAAGATTTATGGGAGGGGAGAGAAGAAGAAAGGAAAATAGACAGGGGTGGGGTGGAGTGGCGTGGGCGTGGGGTGGAGTTGCTGGCCACACGAGCTTTTCTGATAAGGCGCTAATTCAACTTTTTTAATATAATTATTTAATTAATATGAAATTACAATATATCCGTTCTTTGTGCAGTTTCTTTGGTTAATTTTAGGAATGACAATAGGGCGAGGCTCTTGTCCAGTTTATCACCCAGTTTAAATTTTTTTTTTTTTAATGTTTTTGATAATTTATTTTTATTTTCCTCATTCCTTAAACTCAGACAAATAAATTTAATTGTCATTTTCTATTAGAACTAATGAAAATTTTCATTTAAAGTATTAAAAAAACCCGTTTAAAACTGAACCGAATCGAACCATTTTTTTAATTTTTTAATTAAAAAAATAATTTTATTAACTTACGAAATTTAAAGTTTTCAATTTTTAGAAAAAAAACACCAGCAATACAAATTACAACCAAGCCATTAAAATAATCATATAAGGTAAATTAAGTTCATCTTTATTGGTTGATGATTTTATAATTCCACAACACACGTCAAGACCCGATATCTAATCTAAACTAAAATTAATTACAAATTATATGGAAAAAAACATTTAATTTCAACAATCCAAATCATAATACAACAAAACTAGGACAGCAAATCACGTCCACAATTTCAGAAGCCATAACATAAACTCTCATTTCTCAAACATTTGAAGCTTATCTGCCAGTACTGAACAAAATGTGATTCCCAATCGCAAATCTCTAGTTGCCTTGTGCTTGTTAATCCGTTAATTTTTACCTGAATCACATCTTTCTCTCTTCTCTCTTGATCAGTCTTAGTATCTCATTCAAGTCATTTTTGTAATTGTTCTTTCTTTTATTTGTTATTTTCTAACTTATTATATACTTGTGAATTGTGATTTGGATTAAAAAAAAATGACTATTTGTGTGCCTAAACGATAAATGAACTTGTTTGTAGTTTATAAAGAACAAATGATGGAACGTATCAATTGTGTGAAAATGTTAAAATTTTCTACCTAGTACTACTACATTCTACTTTCGTAAAGTCGTTAGAGAATAAAATTTGTCAATTTTCAATAAACCTAAACTCTATCATTCTTTATACATTTAAGCATATCATGTTCAATCCTCGTTTTTCATTCCATTAGTAGGATGAAATAAGTTTTAACCAAACTATTATATCATAATGTGACTCTGTCTTTACCAACCGTTATATGATAATATGAAAGGCAAACAAGAAAAGATAAATAAAAAGGAAGAAATATACATTCGTTCTATTAACATCTTTTAGCAACCAACTTTGAAAATAATTTATTCACCGGTTTCGTGAGAAATATGAATGTAATTTAACATTTAACATTATTAGTTCTCGTTTAAACTTATATATTAACTTATTTTAAATATATTATTATAATGTTGATAGGTAAATCGTGGATTAAAATCGAACAAATCCGCAAATATAGCTTGGTTTGGTTTGAAAAATTACAAACCGTATAAAATGGTTTGAGTTTAAAATATGGCACAAATCTCCCAAATTGAACCGTGTTCACCCTTAATGATAACGATGATCTCACTCAATTGAACTTGCAAGTGGATAATGTGGGTGTGGTTGATCGACTAATTCTCATGAACTTGATTGATCTCAATTTTTTGATTAAGTGCGACCCTTGAGAAATCAATCAATGTTACCACAATTCAATCGAGAGTAAGAGTTGCTCATGATATGAAGGTTGTGCTTGCCACCAGGGACAGACCCACATGGTGTCATGTGGGGTCAAATGACCCTCACAATTTTATTTTATTTTTAATCTAACATTTACCACTTACCCAAGAGTAGCTCAATCCACAACTCACAAGCCCAAGTCCAATTACACTCTACATCAACCCATTAATCCATAATCCATTGATCGACCCATCCTAACTAATATACTATGACTCATAAGGTAGTGACTTTTATACCCCCCATTAAAAAAATCTGAAATCCCTAATTTTTCCATACGCAAGCTACCTATGCGGCTATGCATGGTGAATTCGTCTCTCGTCTTCAATCCATTTTTCAATTAATTTAGGTATTGAATTTTCAATTGAATTGAAACTAGTTCGAGCATATTAGTTACAGATTCTTCTAATTTCTAAAATGTATTTGAAATTTGGTAGTTGAAAGTTCACTATTTTGGATTTGAGAAACTGAAAATATTGTAGTGAAGTAGTAAAGTAACTCAGACTCAGTAGGCAATGACTTTGTCATTTTGTCTAACTTGGTGATTTAAAATAGAATTGTTTGTGAAAATAGTTGTTGTTTATTATGAATTTAACGTTATTTTTTTTGATGAAAAATGAAATATGGTATTTATTTGTTTATTTATGTATTGAATTTGTTTTTTAACAGGCATGAAGAAATATTTTAAACGAAAATCCGTATGTTCGAGTGTGGTTATGTAATTATACGACGTTTTCAAAGTATAAAAACGCGTAGGCTACAATTGTAATAGCGTATTGATTTATTTTCGTGAATGACATGTAGTTCTAAATATTTTTGAATTCTCATTTTTTACCCCACAAGACAAATGGTCTGGGTCCGCCCGTATCAACACAATCCCAGTTTCCAACAAGTTCACTTCAGAATGTTATTAATCACCCTTTTTTTGTTAATTATACTCAGTATACCTAAAATTCTGTGTAGGCCGTTCTGTTACGAGTTATCAAGGAACTTTTAAAACCCCTAAACGGAAGGAGAGGACAGTAGCTTCTAGCAAGCTCTGTGAAGAAGGTGTACGCGCAATTGCGAACCATCCTCGACAGATTTTGTTGTTTATGATTGCTCCTAACACTCTCATTGAAGTCATAAATAAAACTGAGTTTCAAAGCCAAAGTGGATCCTCTGTTTATTGCATTGTCAGGGTTTGCGTCAAATTTTGATTTGTCAACGACTCAACATCACAGTCACAACCAGGATATGAGACGAAGAGTTGTCAAGAAATAAGAGCAAGAAATAGAAAAGATGCACCTCCAAAAAAAAAAAAAGAATGCACAGAGAATATGTCCTTGCACACCTGAATTTGTCTGAACAGCCAACTCACTTTCACCAACATATTTACTGAGTAGTTCAGGGCCTTTGATGGACAACAAAAATGTAAGAGAGCAATGGAACTAATTATTAGCGAACAAAAACTTATGAAATAGCAACAATTTTCGACCTTAATATGAATGAAATTTGCTCCTGCTTCGCTGGCAACTGCTTTGGCAATTAATGTTTTTCCACAGCCTGGAGGACCATAAAGCAAAACTCCTGTCTCTAAATACACCCCCACATTCCTGAAAATTAACCACTTAATCTCAAAACCTTAAACTTGGGATATCCAACTAGCATAGGAGAAGTGGATGAATTCTTGGAAACAATGTCTAAATAGCAAAGAATTATATGGAAAGAAAGAGATGGTAACTGCTCAAAATGGAAGTGACTGAGTGGAAAGTGCAAATAATCTAATACATATGCGAAGGGAAGAGAATCAACCGTGAAGGATTTCCAAGCATATGTCCAATGAATTCAATCGAGAAATTTATAGAGTAATGGAAATTTTTAGTAAGTGTTGACTCCAAAAAATGAATTCAACAGATGCCGGGCCCACTCTTGCCACGTCAAGTACGGATCCGGCGCGTTTCTACCGGCATATTGGTGGTAGTTGGTTTTAGGTGAACGCGGGAGACACTTTCCGACAAGAGACAAAACTGTT
>CAIGRO010072725.1:0-10890 GCA_903798355.1 Fraxinus baroniana
ATGTGATATTTAGATATAATTATAGGTACATTTTAAAATTTATTTGCTGAATATTACGAATGTAGAGAGCATTCAGTTTGTTCGTTGCCGATTAAATTCACCAATGATCATAATGATCATAAAGTTTGTAATAAATTCCGAAATGATAATTAAACTGTAAGAGATACTAATGTAAAATCAAATATATTGTCATTAAGTGTCAATGTGGACAAATCACATCATTTTTCTCGTATGAGAGACGTAATCGTAGTTCTTCAAATACATTTTTGACAAAATTGTAATTTTAAAATAGGCGACACATAGAATTTTACGTTAGTGATTATGAGAACCTAGCGATCATTTGGCAAATTGTGAACTTAAATTACTTTAAGCCCCTGTTTGAGCCATATTATTTTCCTGATTTTCATTCTTTTATTTATTTTCAACCACGCATTTTCAATAAAATTAATTTTTCATCACATTAATAAATTTTCTTTTTTATTCAATCACATAAAAAAACTTAATAATGCATTATTGCTACAAAATGTGCACCTAATAACCATTTTAAGATTTGTTAACAATGGGGTTACAAATTAACTCGTTCACTGTCATTCCTTCTTCCTTCGTACCAAAACAAAAAAATCCCTGGCGGAGCATTTTCCAAAAACCCTAATTAAAACCCCTGAAACATCTTCTCTAGCCTAACCCATTCGGCCATTCCTCATTTCTCACGCAAGAGTAGCATTCCGAAATTTAAAATCCAAATATTCAGTTGGTACTACCAGAAAAGGTGCTATTTCAAAGTTTTGGATGCTCTACGGATGCAATTCTCACTCAAAACCAATTCCATTAGCACAGCTCCGCAAGTGAGTTTTTTTTTTTTTTTTTTTAATGGGTAGGGCTATGCCTTCGGTATATCAATATTGGAAACAATTCTCGTCGAAGAAACTTAATAAAGATTCAACTGCTTCACTTCCTCTTCACGATGGATTGATTTATAATCTCAATTTACCAGAATGCTGCAAAAATCAATTATTTATCAATTTCTGTAGTCTTGTTGATGCGGGCTCACCCGAGCTGGACTCAAGAACTGCAACTGCTGCACTTAAAAGGAAACCTAAATTTGCAAAGAAAGCAATAGAGAGTTCTTATACGATTTCATATTTGATAAATACATGTGGGCTGTCTACAGAGAAGGCTATTTCTGCTTCTGAGAAAGTGCATTTTGAATCCCCAGAGAAACCAAATTCTGTGCTTACCCTTTTAAAGAAACACGGGTTTAGTAAAACCCATATTGCTAATCTTGTTAGGAAAAGGCCTGCGCTTCTTTTATACAATCCTGAGAAAATTCTTTTGCCCAAGCTTAAATTTTTCCAATCCATCGGCCTTTTAGAGGCTCACCTTGGGGGCACAATCTCCAGAGACCCTACTTTGTTGACTAGAAGTTTGAAGAGTCAACTTATACCCAACTATAATTACCTGAAGAGTGTGCTTTTGACTGATGAAAAGGTGGCTACTGTAGTCAAGCAACGATCATGGGTTTTTCTAGTGGATCCTGCAAAGAATCTTGCTCCAAATATTACTGTTTTGGAAGAACTTAATGTCCCACAATCGTGCATCATATTGTTACTGACACATTTTCCAGAGGCCGTATTGCAAAAAAGTTATGAGTTTAGAGCCTCTGTTTCTGAGGTGGTGGAAATGGGGTTCAATCCTTTGAGAACAACTTTTGTATTGGCGATACATGCAATTTCCGGAAAAAGCAATAAAATGATATGGGCTCGGTCCTACGAGACTTATAGTAAATTGGGTTGGTCGAAGGATGATATTTATATGGCATTTAGGAAACATCCAAGTTGCATGATCATGTCTGAGAAGAAGATCTCTAAAACAATGGACTTTCTGGTTAACAAGATGGGGTGGGAGTCCAAAATGATTGTATCGTGCCCGACAGTTCTATTATTGAATTTGGAGAATCGTATAATTCCTAGGTGCTCCACCGTTCAGGTTTTGTTCTCGAGGGAATTGATTAAAAAGAAAGATGTAAAATTGAGTACTCTGTTGAAGCCGGCTGAGAAATATTTCTTGGAAAAGTTTGTGACCAAATACGAGAAGCAAGTACCTAAGCTTTATGATTTCTACCAAGGGAAGGTTGGCATCGAGGAATTGTGATATATAAGTGTTGAATTAGGCAAGGCTCTCAGTACAACGTCCGGTCTTTTTAATGCATTTAGAGCAGTACTGACATAGATATCTTTTGCATTAGATATACGAGACTTACATTGTTGTCTCTAAATCCGTTTACTTTGTGTATTGATATCATTTTATTTTATTGAGATTAAAAAAGTTTTGGCCTGAGTTACCTTTTTGGCAGCCGATGATATTACTAAAACGTTTTATTAAGCTCCATGTCAGACATCGAATACCCATTTCGTCTTCACTTAATATATTGTTTTACAGAATTTTTGGCATTTGAAGAGAGTATGGTTGTTTATGATATAGTTAGGAATAACAAGCACAATTGATTAATCTTGTGTATTTTTTTTATTTTTATTTTGAAGAATCACGGACAATCCGAAACTTGATTTTTCAAAAAAGTACTGACAAGACGCGTCATCGATACGTTGGTTAAATTCTTTGAAATTCTTCATTTATATAATATAATATAATTTTATTTAATATGTGTTATTAATTTTTCTTGTTGAAATTTTTTAAGTATGAGTACTTATTTGTTATTTAATAATAAATTCAAGTTAAAAACATATAATACTTTTAATAAAAAATCGGACACGGACACGCTACCATAGTTGAAGTATCTATGCTACAGAGCAAATTGCATTTGGTTCATATTTTGATTGTTGGACGATTAGCATTTTCCTCAATTCCTGAGGAGTGAGGATACTGTGTGGTTAACTCTATCTCTTGACGCAACACCATGCGTAACACGTCACTTAATTTTAGCAATCCTAGGAACGAAAGGGAAAGTGCAGATATGGCCTCCAAATCTAATTCCTGTTGTTGAGGCAAGCAGAAAATATGGATTTAGGGTCCGTAGGTGGTTCAGACCCATCCGCTATTTTTCTTTTTCCCTTAGAACTTAGAAGGGTCCCTAACCAAAGTTGGTGAAGGAGGAGACTCAGACTCCAAGGGCAAAGACCTTGAAGTTGAAGCAGCAAATTGTGATCTGCAAGCCCCTTGAGACGGAGAAGGTCGCTTGGTCGCAGAGTGAGAAGTTACATTCTTGGCCCCCTTAGAACCTTTAGAGGCTAGGTCCTTAGGATGAGGGGTAGCTAGAATTTTCTGACACTTAGGAGCCGCATTGAAATCAGTTTGCACTGCAAAAGAAAGAGATACCATAAATTATCTTAAGAAAGACAAATTAAATAAACAAAGAAACTGGAACATTAGCTCACCCATGGTATTTTGGATGCCGGTATTATAAAGTCCAAATTTGAAGGTTTGAGTAACTTCTCATCCTCGTGAACCTTGGGACTTCCATTGAGAATGGTTCTTCTAAAGCACGAAGATTGCTGGGACCACAAAGTGGAGCTAATATTGATGTAAAAATTTCTTACTTTTTTCATTTGCACCTACAAGGAGTGGACGAGGAAATATAACCCTTGTATGAAGCTGAAAGTAGTCTGGCACAGTCGGTTCTGGTTCATGAACATCTCTTAGTCCTTTAAAATGTTAATCATTCTAACTAAAGGAAATAAATGGAGCGGAACAGAATCTTAAGTCTATCTTCCTTTCAGAGTTTAATTTGTTATTTTATAACTGAGGATTGCAGTTATTTATATTTTGATGCCTTGAGGCCATTACGTATCGGGCTATCTAATTTTCATGAGATTGAATGCTACAATTTTTAATCCCACTTCATGCCAATTTTTTTTTTATATTTGTACTGACTTTGGTTTTCTTCTTTCAAATCCCTTAAAACTTGACTGGTGTTGAGATGTTTGAGAAGAGTTTGGATTTTGAGCAGGTAAGCAATTCTTTGGTTTATTTTTCATTTTAAGCAATTGTTTTTTTTCATCTCCACTTATTACAAGTTTTTTATCCTTTGGTAGGCTGGTGACAATGTTGATCTTCTTCAACAGAATGTGAATCATGTAGATATCCAACTAGGAATAGTTAATGTATCCGATTTAGAAAATTTTCTATTAAAATAGAATTGTATCTATAACTTATCTGCGTGTGGAACATTCTTGTAGATAGCGAGGACTGCTTGTTTAGGAATTAGCAAGTACAGATTTCCATCCGTCTTCCGTCATCCTTGGAATAGTCGTTTCGATAATATGACATCCATTTTCTGCTGGAAAATGTTTCCTTAATGCGTTTCTTATAATTACTCACTAACTCAAGATAAATCCTCCAAATTACTTTGAATGAACTACATACGCTATTCTGATATCTTCATTGTGCCCCTGGCTTTTTTCCACGTTTTCTCTTGGGCAACGTCTCTTGTGCCTTTTAATCCTTTCTCATCTTTTATTAAAGAAAAAGGTGGACGTATTTGATTTCGTTTGCGTGCTTAGAGAAGGGTTTTTGTGAATTAAATTCCAATCTAGCGGTACTATGACTAGCATTTTCTTTGGCATGTCTTAATCTCGTAATGGTACCCAAAGTCTGCCTCTACTCTGTCCTGATATCAAAACTTTGTCTTCAGCAAAACCAGTAACATGTACACAATAATATGCATATGATGCTTGGAATTTTGTCAGTCTTCGAAGATCATAGCATCACACGTGTTCTTGCAAATCGTATATCTCTACCTGCGTTAAATACACCATAGATGGAGCTTTAATCGCCACTTCTATTTGACAGGACAGAGATTTGCTCTCAAGGCAGAACAGTTAGTGTGCTGGTTTTGTTGCTAAATTCATAAGTTGGCTGTAAATCCGGGTTGACATTTTGGTTTATATATCACGGAAGTAATGCTTAAATCATACATTTGAAATCCCCCTTTTCTCTTGTTCCAAATTGTTGTGCCGACAATGCTTGGCTGTAAATTCAGAGTGACAGTTATGTTGAATTTTTGGATTATAATGTGATCATACATGTACACAATAATATACCTCCGATGCTTGGAATTTTATCAGCCTTAATAGATCATAACATCATACTTGTGTTCTTGCTAATCATATATCTCTACCTGCATTAAATACACCATAGATGGAGCTTAACTTGCCACTTCTATTTGACAGGACAAAGATTTGAGGCAGGACAGTTAGTGTGCTGATGTTGTTGCTAAAGTCATAAGTTGGCTTTAAATTTGGGTTGACATTTTGGTTTTTATATTATGAAAGTAATGCGTAATTCATACATTTGAAATCCCTTTTTTTTTTCTTGTTCCAAATTGTTGTGCTGGGAATAGTTGGCTGTATATTCAGAGTCACAGTTATGTTGTATTTTTGGATTATAATGTGATAATATATTTGTTATCTTTTTGCATTTTCTTGGTGTTCTAAATTGTTATCTGTTGAATACTCGGCTGAGTGACATTTTTGTTTATTTTAGGGAATTATTGTGTAATTCATACATTCAAAATCTGTTTGCATGCTCTTCCCATCCCAAATTGTTGTGCATTAGATAATTGGTAGCGAATTTGGAGGGGGTTGTGGTGGACCAAGTTTCTTATCCTCATTCCAATTGTTAGACAGGATGAGAAATTTCCCTCCCATTCGATCCTCCTCCTTGTGATTCTATCCGTTCAGTCATCATCTACTACTTCTAATCCTATTGGTCAGCGTCTATTCTCTTTACAATTGCTCGAAGTCGGCCAAGGTTGAATGCTTTAGAAATATCATTTATTTGTTTTCTTCTACTTTTTTTCTCTCTCTAGAAATTTTCCCTCAAATTCTGATCGATTTTAGCTCATTCTAAAACCTTATATTTTCCTCAAATATTACCTTGTAATGAGTTTTTGACCTCGACTTTAATTTGATTTTTTTTTTTTTTAACTAATCTTGGAATTTTATTTCATTTCCTTTTAATTATTGTGTCTTATACCTGAATTTTGATTTGAAGATTGAGGGATAATAATTCTATGTAGTTATGATGAGGATGGGAAGGGTTTATTTGGAGACAACCTGTTTGACATTAATAAGAGCTTGAGTTCGGGTCAATATAGCCGGTTTGATGCCCAATTGAATGGAATCCAGTCTGATGTGAACACTTTCAGCAAAAACAAGAAGGTGGAGGAGTATCAGAAGTGGACTCGGGGTTCACATTAGCGGAGAAGAGCGGAGAAGTTGAGGGGCTAATTGGAGAAAATGGGAGAGCAAAAGGCCACTGTTGATCATGAGACATTTTGGTGTAGGTACTTCCATAAAGTGCATAAGCTCAAGCAGCAAGAGAGCGTAAGGGCTAATCTTGTTAAGCAGGCAATTTCTGTTGTTGATGATGGAGAATTATCTTGGGATGTTGATGATGATGATGATGAGGATAATGGATGGGAACAAAAAGGGTAATGCGAAAGAAGAATATAACGATGAATCAAGAAATGAAGATAATAATGATAAGAATTTGAGCCACATTGAGAAACAAGAGGATCCTAGCAATGAGTTGCAATATAAGGAGGAAGGAGATCATTCAATTGTGGATAACGTTGACAAGAACAATGCATTTGACATGAGCAAGAAGAGTAGCGACAATGTTTCGTCCGATAATGCAAAGTCTCAAAAAATAATTGAAGTGAAATTTGTAAGGTTTGGTTTGCTGAATTTATGAGCCCAAAATTGTATTATGAGCCAAATTGAATAAGTGAGTCCAATATTGAAGCCCAATACCCAATCCGGCCCAGCTAATGGAAAGCTCCAAAATTCTGTTTGTTTGTTTTATCAAAACACGTTTTTGATGGATGACTGACACTTGGACAAATGCTGACCGTTGGATCAAGACTTTTGGCTATCTCATATAAATAGAAGGGTTGATTCTTTGACTCGTTGATTCGTTCATTTTGAAACCCTAGTTCGTCTCCTCTCTCGACTGCATTCTTTACTTTAGTGTTCAATCTGTAAATATTTTGTGAAATTTTTGAGTGATTTTCATATAGAAAGATAGAGAGAGTTTGGTTAATCTTAGTGAGATTGTGCTGTAATTTTTGAGTGTTTTGGTTTGGATTCTAGAGTTGGAACATTCTTGTTGTTCTGTAACTCTATTTTGCCTGATTTGGGCTGTTTTAGTGGATTCTATGTACATCCTAACGGATTCACAACGGGGGATTAGACGTTAGAAGTGGTTGTCGAACCTCCGGGCCCTTGGGCAAAAAATTCCTTGTGTTTCTTTACTTTTCCGCATTTACTTTGTGTATTTTGATTTATTATGGTTGAATCACAAGTTAAATCGTAATATCTGGGACCAACAAAATTGATGAGAAAGTGGAATCTGAACAAATGGCTGAAGAGAAGAATGATGAGAAAGTGAAGTCAAATGAGAAGGTTGATGAGGAGGCAAAGGGTGAAAAGAGTGGTGCTGGTAAAGAAAACATGGTATCAAGTCATTAATCTGTCGCAGAGGAGGATTTGGAGTGGGATGAGATCGAAGATATTGAGAGACATGATGAAAAGAAAATTAGTGCCACTCATGGTGGGAGCCTGAATGGAGCTGAGTTGAGGAATCAGTTGAGCATTGCAGAAGAAGATGAAGATTTGAGTTGGGATATTGAGGATGATGATGATCATGAACCTGTGAAGGCTTAATGTTATGCCAATGATAAAAACTCGAAGATATAAATGCCGATGAGCTTTGTAAGGACTTGAACTGATTAAATGTCAATGTTGGAATTGGGAACTAAAGAAGTCATGGTGGTGTTGCGGTATCGCACCCAGTAAATGTAAAGAATACATGTGTATTAATTTATGCACTTTGTTCCATTCTTTTGCTCATTTGTTCATTTGGCTCTTTGTTTGATAAGGTGGAGGGTTACTCTTCCCTCTATCCCATTGTGTTTCAGAGCTACACTTGTTTCTTTGGCCCTGTGTTTCTGATTGATAAACAGACCAATTGCACTGTTACTGTTCTTCCTCTTGGTATAAACATTTATATCTTTCCTTCAATAATTCTTCCCATGAGCTAGTATTTTGTATTGCAGCTGTTGTGGCACTGGTTTTGAGGGTGTTACCGGCAATAATGTTGGTGTATTACAGTTTCACATTGCTGCATCTTTTACTCATAATTTATTTATTTTTTTTTTTGCAAATATTTTATGAATTTTTTCACGTTGTTTCCTCTACAGTTTGGTTTATATGGTTAGATTCTCTTCATGAACTTACTCTCTCATTTCTCATGTAACTCGCAAATCTGAAAAGGTTGCGTCTTTTTTGGAAACCTAAAGAACTTGTATGTATATCATGATGTTTTCTTCAAGCATTTACAATCAACTAATTATGCTTGTTGATGCTATTTTGTCTCTCTTGCTAGTCTTAATTAGTTATACCACATTTTAACTATCATGACGACACATTTTTGCTGCCGCATGTTTTCCCCATTTTCTTCCCTTCCCTTCATTTCCATTTTTCTTTTGCATGATAGCTTTAGATCTTATACTAAATCATTAGGCAGAGAAGTTTTTCAGGCCTAATTCAATGACCCCAACTGCAGCGCTTGGACCACTTTATCAATATGTTTATGAAGGATGTATTGATTTGCTCTTATAAGCAGCTATCCGGAGAAGATTCGGCGGCGGTGGTGGTTGTCGTTGTGGTGATGATGATGATGGTGGTGATGTTCGGGGAAAGGAACAATGGGTCGGCTTGCTTGGCTGCAAGAGGAGGAATGAGTATATTTTTAGTTTTTTGTTGCATTCGTTTATGTAGTTGCTGGATTGTCATTTGCCTTCTCTGCTTCCTTCTTTACTACCAAGAATGAGTATTATTGGTTTCCTCTTATTTGATTGAATTTGAAATAGAAAATCTCCATAGCTGATTATATTTCATATTTGCAATAAGCTAAAAGATTTTTTTATATTAAGAAAATGAACCGATATAGTTATTTATAGAAAAATTGTGTTGGAAAAGAGGATATTTTTGCAATTAGGAAAATGACTATTAATGCAGTAAGAAAAAGAAATTTATCGTAACAAGTCAGGGGTCTTTTCCACAACTTCCTGGCATGAGAATAATTGTGTTTTGCATCAAGATATCGTGAATTCAGGTAGAGAGTTACATACTTCTAAAATTGTGAGAATTCGGAGAGAGAACTGTTAAGAGAGATTCAAGTAAAGAGTTAAGTGCACTTAAAATTCTGTGAGTTTGGACAGAATTGTTAGAGGAAAATTAAGAAAATAAATGCACTAGGTGGGATTTTTTTTTCCCAACAACTAGTATCAAAGCTCACGCTTCAAACTTTGAAATTACTGTAAAGACGATTACAAGTTCTCAGTTTGAGTGATTGGAAAAATAGTTTTAATAAATGGCGTAGCATTTTGCAAGATGTTCTCATGCAACAGGTACTTTATAGGCATTGGAAGGTAAGATGCTAGAAGTTATGGAAGTTGTAAAGTGGGAAGAATTGTGTGTTTGATGGATATTATCGAGGAAAAAATGTATTTTAAATAGTGATATGATGAGAAATGTGTGGTTAAAAAATAAGAGAAAGTTGTGATGAAAAATAGTATTTTATTGAAAAACGTGTGGTTAAAAATGAGTTATGAAATAATGCATTTTGAAAAAATGAGTGTCAAATAGAGGTTTAGAAGCAAAAATATTTGTACCATTAAATTCACTCTTGCACCCAACTTAAATTATAGTGTCTTGAATAAGGAATCTCCTTTTAAATTCTAGAAAATGTTAGAAGAGTTCTACGTGTCTATGTCCCTAACAAATATTCTATATTTGAAGAAGCAAAAATAAGATTTTGAGTATGGATGAGGATTTTGATGTTAGCAATCATCTAATCAAATTTATTAAGTGTGCGACTGAGTGGCTTAATGTTGATGTTAAGATTGAGTATGAAGATAAGTCGATAATTTTATGAGCTTTGCTAGTGATACATTAGTGTATACATAAGGGTGTATACCTTCCTCACATAGGGGTGAGACCCACCTAAATAAAAAAAATATTTTATACAAGTGGGTCCCACCCCCATGTGAGGGGGGTGTACACTCCTATGTACATCTTTTGATGTACAAGTAGCAAATTTATAATTTTATTGACTTCTTTGCTTAAGTCATATGAATCACCGATGACATCGTTATTAGTTGGAAAATCTACTTCGACAATAATTATGTTTGACTGCTTTGTTAAAGAAAATCAACTAGTATTGTCAATGGTCAGCGTCTCCGACTTAGAAAATTTTCTATTAAAATAGTATTGTATCTGTATAACTTATCATGATGTGGAACATTATTTCAGATGGTGAGGACTGCTTGTTTAGGAATTTAGCAAGTACAGATTTCCATTCCATCATACATCATTCTTGGAATAGTCGTTTCGATAATATGACATCCATTTTCTGCTGAAAAATGTTTCCTTAATGTGTAACTCAAGATAAATCTTCCAAATTACTTTGAATGAGCTAGATACAATATTCTGATGCCTTCATTGTGCCCCTGGCTTTTTTCCATGTTTTCTCTTGGGCCACGTTTCTTGTGCCTTTTAAGGATCTTTTATTAAAGAAAACGATAGATTTATTTGATTTCGTCTGCGTTCTTAGAGAAGGACTTTTTGTGAATTAAATTCCTATCTAACTGAATTGTGACAATCGTTTTCTTTGGCATGCCTTAATCTTGTAATGGTGTACACCAGGAGTCGGCCTCTACTCTGTCCTGAGATCAGAACATTTCCGTCTTCAGCAAAACCAGAAACATGTCCACAATAATATGCACACGATGCTTGGAATTTTGTGAGCCTTGGAAGATCTTAGCATTACACTTATCGGAGCTGGGGGGGGGGTCCCAGGGGGGACCTG
>CAIGRO010072740.1:0-16474 GCA_903798355.1 Fraxinus baroniana
ATTTTTAATAAAATTGCACTTCCAATGCCCATAATACTATTTTAACTATAATTCATATATAATTTATATTATCAATTCAATTAAGTCCCTAAAATTTTTAAATCCTTCAAAATATTAAAATTTTTCTAGAAAATTTCGGGATGTCATAGTATAAGTGAACAGGTTTTGACGAGTTTGCGTGTTTTCGAGGCGGCAGTTGCATCAAATCAGTTTCCAATACATGTATGGCCATTTTTCATTGAATGTGCAATGATGGCTAATAATTGTTATGCGTGATACCTAAAAGATAACCACACGCCTAGGCACATTCGTGAGTTCCACGTGTACATCTGAAGCATGGGTGAGGGGATCCTATGGTTCAGATTGTTTTAGAAAATAAACCTTCCTGATTAACGTAATTGTGATTCGACGGCTGAGATTCATTCATTCCTTTTATAAAAGGTAGAGATTTTTTCTGGCCACGTTGATTTCACTCTTGCAAAGTTATAACAAATTTTCAATGTTTGTCGAAGGTTTTTCGGCAGTCAATCTCTGAACATTCTTGCCCTTTCACCACCAGGATCAGACAGTGTTTCGTGTGTTTTGAATAATATGGCCCCAAAAAAAGAATATCCGAAATTAGACATGGTGACCATTCTCAAAGCCACTGTGGGTTCAAGCGTGAAAGTGACATGCACCTTTCCTTCTCAGAAGCAGTTCAAACAGAGATAAAACCAGAGTGGCTTAACAAGGACCCGAAAATGAGAAGGACGGGGGGGGGGGGGGATATTCCCCATGAAAATAAATCTGGGATCGATAAGGGCAAAAGGGTGGCTGAAGAGCCCCCAAAGAAGAGAAAACTTATTCACACCAGTGGGTCTTCTAGAGACGTTGGGGCCATCATAGTCTATGAGGAGAAAGGGACTCCCAGGCAACCAAAATTACTACAGACTCGATTGATGCCGCGATAAAGAGGCATATTCAGGTAGCAAGCAATAAGGCTGGGGATATAATGCTATTAGCCACAAAAACTCCCAAGAAAAAGATGGAAAGGACCCTAGGAAAGTTCAGAAACTTCCTGGGAGGTTGTGATAATCAAATTTCCTCGACGGTGATAGAGATAATACCCGTTGAGGTCTGAAGCGCCACTGAGGTTTTTAATAAATTTTGGACTGAGAGATGGCAAGATTACATGGTCATCTGTGATGTGGTGGATCTGACGGCCACTCTTGCGAGTCAGTGTGCCAGGGCTTTTGGTATAGCCCTTAAATGTTAGATAGCGCTAGCTGACATTCAGCAGAGGAACAAAGCCTCATATGAAAAGTCAAATGTAGCCGAGGTGGAGTTGAAGAGGATGAGAATAGAAGCTGAAGAGCTAAAGGCCTAAAAAGTTGAGAATGAGCTGAAGCTATCCTCTGCTCTAGCCGAAGTTGAGGTCATGAAGAAGGAGGTTCATGAGTTGCAATGCGAGGTGGTTTTGCTGACCAAAAAGGTGGAGAATTCTGACAATCATCAAAATTAATCGCCGAGGCCTTAGAGTAAGCCAACTTCCAACTAGCAAACGCCAAGAGGGCTAATGGGTTCATGGAAAAGCAGGTGGAGTAGTTAATCAATGAATGTAGGAAATATGAATTGGACGTTGTTAAAGCAGGCGAAATTACCGTGAGGACCTACGTTGTGAATTTCCATCACACTGAATATGATCGTCGCCTTGGCTCATATTAGAGGAGGTACGCCTACAATGAAGTGATTAGCAGGATAGGAGAGCTATTCCTTAACTTTGACATCTCAGACCTGAAGGCTGAATATATTGAAGAAGTGGTGTCTCAAACCTCTGCCAGTGACGAAGTTGTCGAGGTGTTACCTCAAACTTCTAGTGATGAAGCTGTTGAGGTGGTGATAAAGGAGGGTCCAGAAGAGACGGTAACTACCGTGCTTCCAACTGACGTCTATGCTTCAACAACTTCTATCGAGACTGAAGTTCCTTTATCTTCCCAGGAATAGGCTAGGTTTATGCTGATCGATATATTTGTAAAGCCTTGGGGCCTCTTAATTTTACTCACTGTTTTTACCTGAATAGAACTCTTTCTTGCCTTATTGCCTTCGATTTTCTGCTGATAATTAGATCTTGGCTATGCATCATCCATAACATGCTAATTTAAACTTAACTGGATTGAGGCGGCCCAAACTTAATTAAATAAAGCTAGTTGAATATTAAGCTCCAGGTCGAATTTACTCGAGTTCTTGTTGCAACGCTTGTTCTTACTGAATCTTATGCTCCTTCTTTGACGTTCTGTCTTATCAAAAGAAGGTATGTACCGATGTATTCTTCCTCACGTGGGGGGGGGGGGGGGGGGGATATGCTGGTGCACGCTTCCTCGCATGTGGATGGTTCATCAATGTGAAAGCTTCTTCCTTGGCGTTCAACTTTGCCTAAGGAAGGCATATGCCGGTGTATGCTTCCCCGCAGGGTAGATGGTTCATCCATGTGAAGGCTTCTTTCTTGGTGTTCAACTCCGCCTAAGGAAGGCATATGCTGGTGCCTACTTCCTCGCATGGTGGATGGTTTATCCATGCGAATGCTTCTTCCTTGGCGTTCAACTCCGCCTAAGGAAGGCATATGTTGGTGCCTGCTTGGAGTTCACATGAAGTGATCCCTTTTGGGACTTCGCCCTCTCGTCCAGGGCTATCACATTTTATGGTGAGTGCGAATCATTAACAAAAGTATTATTTATTTACACATGCAAGGACAAAACCTCCAGCTAAGATTTATACTCTATTGATAATACATGCGGAGGAGCTCAATGTTCCATGGGTGAAGCTGAATCTTTCCATCCATGTCCTTAATCCAGTAGGTTCCTGGTCGAACTCCTTTGTCGATGCGGTAGGGCCCTTCCCAGTTAGGTCCCAGAGATCCAGCCCATGATTCTTTGGTGGATAGGAATCCCCTCCTAAGCACTAAATCATTCATTCGGAAGGACCTCTTTTTCACTTTGGCGTTATAATATCTCTTCATCTTCCTTTAGTACATGGCCATTTTAACTTGAAAATCATCCATCCTTTCTTCAAGGAGGTCTAGCCCGCATTTTCTCATTTCGTCATTACTTATCTCATTGAAGTGTATTCTCCTGGGGGGATGGGAGACCTACTTTGACGGGGCTCATAGCCTATGCCCCGTAGGCCATGGAGAATGGGATTTTCTCCTGTTGCAGTTCGACTGGTGGTTCTGATAGCCCACAAAACCTGGGGTAACTCATCCACCCAGGCCCCTTTAGAGGCATCAAGCTTCCTTTTCAGGGTATACTTGATCATCTTGTTTACAGCTTCAACCTGCACATCGGCCTGGGGTGATGTGGGGAGGAGAAATGTTTCTTGATGCCCAATTCCTCACACATGCTTCTAACTTTCTTATTGTCAAATTGTTTACCATTCTATGACACAATTGAGTGTGGGATACAGAACCTGCAGATGAGGTTTTTCCAAATAAACTTGGAGGTATTAGCCTCAGTTATCTTGGAAAATGGCTCGGCTTCTACCTATTTGGTGAAGTAATCTATATCAACGATTGTAAAGCTAGCACTTCATTTTCATTTGGGGAGAGGTCCAATTAAGTCAATCCAACATTTTGCAAACAACCAAGGGCTTGATACCACGTTCAATTCTTGTGGAGGCTGCATCGGGATGGTGGCGAAACGTTGGCATTTGGCACATTTTTGGACAAAATTGTTGCGCATCCATTTCAAGGTAGGCTAGTAGTACCCTTGCCTCATTACTTTCTTGCCAATGACCAACCTCCTATATGATTGCCACAATTGCCTTCGTGGATTTCTCTGAGTACATAGTTCACTTGCTCTCTCCCAGTGCATCTTAGTAGAGGTAGTGAAAACCCACATTTATACAATATATCATCCTGGAGGACAAGATGGGCACTGAGTTTCTAGGCTTCTTCTTTCTGGGAGGGCTAAGGTCTAATCTTTTAAATAAGATATGAGGGGTTTCATCTAGAGAGGCGTAACTTCTATACACATTACGGTTTCACCAACCTCAATTGTGGGTCTGGGAAAGTTCTCAATTGGAACTACTTTGAGTAACTCAGAGTCTCTACTGCTTGCTAACTTTGCTAGAGCATCGGCGTATTCATTGTAGGATCTGGGTATTTGCGTTAGCTCGAACCTTTTGAAAGAAGGGATGAAGCTTCTTACCAATTTCAAGTAGGGTACTATAGTTTTGTCTTTAGCGAAGAAGTTTCCATGGACTTGACTAACCACCAGTTGGGAGTCACTGCTAATGATGAGCTTCTTTACTTGCAATTATTTTGCTAGTCGGAGGCCAACTAACAGGGACTCATACTCCGCTGCATTGTTGGTTGCCCTAAAGCCAAACCTTACATTACAAGTTAGTTTGTGCCCTTCTGGACTAATCAATATAACCCATGCTCCTGACCCTGCATCTCTAGAAGAACCATCAAATGAGAGCTTCCATATTTGAGGTTTAGAGGGTTCCATTTCTTTTTGAATGCTTGGAACGAGAGTAAATTCTGCCACAAAGTTAGCCAGGGCTTGCCCTTTGACGGTTGCCCTTGGTTTATAGGTGATGTCGAATTCACTAAGTTCAACAACCCATTTGAGCAATCTCCCCGAAGCATCAGGCTTCTAGAGCACTTGCTTGAGGGGGTAGTTTATTAGGACATGGATATTGTGAGCCTGGAAATAAGGCCTAAGCTTCTTGGAGGTTGTCACCAGAGCGAGAGCTAACTTTTCCATGTCGGGATATCGAGTTTTGGCTACAAGAAGTGCCTTGCTAACATAGTATACTGGTAGCTGATGGTCGTCTTCTTCTCTTATTAGTACTGAACTTAAAGCTTCCGAAGTCACTGCTAGGTATAGACGTAGTACCTTATGGTTTTTTGGTTTGGAGAGTAGAGGTGCTTGACCAAGGTGTTTCTTTAGCTTTTGTAGATCCTACTCGCATTCTTCTATCCATTGGAATTCATTCCCTCCTTTGAGGATGTTGAAGAATGGCAGACACTTGTTGGGTTTCTTGGAGATGAAACGGTTAAGGGCCGCGACTTGTCCAGTGCAGCTCTGCACCTCTTTTAGCTTCTGGGGAGACCTCATTTCAATTAAAGCTTTGACCTTTTCAGGGTTGCTTCAATATTTCGTTGGTTAACAATGTAACCAAGGAACTTTCCAGATGACACCCCAAAGGCACATTTTAAAGGATTGCTTCATTCGATACTTTCGTAGAATTTGAAACGTCTCATTAAGGTGTGCCATGTGATCCACTGCTTCCATACTTTTTACAAGCATGTCATCCATATAGACCTCCATTGTCTTACCAATGAGGTCAGCGAACATTTTGTTAACCAACCTTTGGTAAGTTGCTTCGGCATTTTTCAAACCGAAAGGCATTGCCTTGTAGCAGTAGAGCCCTTTGTAAGAGCCCTTTGTCTGTGATGAAAGATGTGTGTTCTTCATCCAGTGGAAACATGAGGATTTGGTTGTATCCAGAGTAGGCATCCATGAAGCTGAGTAGTTGGTATCCAGCAGTTCAGTCCACCAACTGGTCTATCCTGGGAAGTGGAAAGCTATCCTTAGGACAAGCTTGGTTCAAGTTGAAAAGTAAATGTACACCCTCTACTTCCAGTTGTGTTTCTTCACAAGAACTGGATTGGATACCCATTTCGGATACACCGATTCTCGGATAAAACCATTATCAATCAGCTTTATCACTTTCTCTTTAAGAGCCTCATACCTATTCGGGTTAAGGGCCCTTCTTTTCTGCCTGTGAGCCTAGCTCCTGATTCGATGTTCAAGTGATGGTAACTAACCTTGGGGTCGATGCCAATCATATCGCTGTGTTTCCAGGCAAATACATCCAAATTTCTGAGCAGGAAATCTTTCAACCCCTTCTTCATTTCTAGGGATAAATTACTCCCCATCTGTAAGTATTTCATCGGGTCCATAGGGTCAGCCGAGAAGGTTTCCAATTCTTCCATTGGGGCTGTTTGAGGCTTATAGTCAATAATGCGAGGGTCCAACTCATCTAAGTTAACGTCATTTTCAACAGCTTTCCCTTGTTCAAGGGTTTGTGTTGCTCCGGACATGCCTCCTTCCTCAGTTGCTTCGATCATGAGGATATCTTCCCCTTGTTCCGGAGTCCTCTCTCTAGAGAGGTCGTCCATATCAACGTCGGCAAATATGACGTGTGTCCTTAGTTCTACTTTCCTTAAAGAATTGGAATGGCATTCCCTAGCTCCTCTTTCATCCTCCTGAACAGTGGCAATACCTTTCTCAGTTGGAAATTTCAGGCACAGGTGATAAATTGAGGTAACTACCCATAGTTCTTTCAAGGCAGGTTTTCCTAGCACATCGTGGTAGGCAGATCGGTTATCAACTATGAAGAATTCCATGTAATGGCGTGCGATCAACGATTCTACTCCTATCTCTATTGCCAGAGTGATTTTGCCTCTTGGGATGATGCTGTCTCCCGTGAAACCATACAAGGGTCAGTTCATTGGGGTTAACTCATGGTCCACCTTCATTTTGTCAAAGGTTGTACCAAATATGATGTCGACCGAGCTTTCATTATCTACCAACATTCTTTTCAGGCTATTGCGACCCACGATTGCCCTTATTACTAGGGCGTCACATGCGGATAATGTACTCTGATCTCATCCTCCAGTGTAAAAGTGATTGGTGGAATCGCTCTTCCATTCTAAGATTGATTCACTATGTAACTCATCATGGCTGGATCGCTTGCCTCCCTGGCGTAGTTCTTTTGAGATTTTCTTGAATCTCCACCTAACTGAGGGCCACCGATAATGGTGTTAATTTTTCGGATGGGCTCTTGTTCGCTGTTTGGTAGGGGACCTCGCCTTTGCCTCTGACCCTCCCTAGGTCATTCTGCATTGTTTTTCCTTCATCTTGGAAGGTCGTTCCGATTGGGTTGCATTGTTCGTTGTTCTGAGGTGACTGACCCTGCCTTTTTGGGATATTGTTTGAGGGACGTCTTGCGGTGTCTCGACAACTTTTTGTCTGATGTCCATAAGACTAATGATAGGAACAATACTGAGGTGCTTCGTTTCTATTTTTAAGTTCAGCACCTCGTCTCCTGCCTTGCCCCCTTGGTGGGCGTCTCAGGCTGAGATAACGCTGATGCATTCCAGCACTAGGATTGACTTTCTTATAGGCTAAGGTCGGTACTCCATTGAGTGTGGATGCAGCTAGCTCTTGTCCATGGTTCATTGGGGCTTGATTGTCCATCAAATAGGAGGTAGGACCTTTTCTTCTTTGCATTTGAGGAGGTGGCAGGCCTTGGCTCGCCCTGTTCCTGTGATCTTTTAACTCTTCATTTAGGATCTCTCGTCTTATCATTTCTAACAAGGCATCGTAAGTGGCATGATCCTTATTTTGTACGTCTCTCCAAAAAAGAGAGTTCATGTCCAGTCGTCCTCTGAGGGCAGTTAAGGCCTCCCTATCCATGACTTGTACACAGTACGTCATCTCATCAGTAAAGCGTGAAATGAAATTTTTCAAAGATTCACCCTATTGCTGTCTCATATCCTACAATCTTTGGATGGGTCTTTCCCCTTCCTTGCTGGTTGTGAAGCGTTTTAAGAAAGCTTTCTTAAACTCGGGCCAACTTCGGATGCTCCCCTCTGGTAGCCTAGTGTACCAAATTTTTGCTCCCCCACTTAAGGTCAAGTGGAAGGCTCTACACTTCATGGCTAGTCTGGCTCCTTTCAGATTCATGTGAGTCTTGTAATTGTTCATGTATTTTACGAGGTCGTCTCTCCCGTCATACTTTGGGATTTTGGAGAGTGTGAAGTGGTTTAGCATGGGAGCATTTCTTATAGCTTCAGAGAAAGGGGAGTGTTCGTCATCATCATCTTGACACATGATCTTTGGGGCCTATCTAAATCCCCATCTTTCCCTAAAGAGCTTGAGAAGGTTACTAGGAGGTTCCTACTTCATTCCTAGCATGATCTCGTCTTTCGTGCCTATTTCTAGGGGGTCGAACTGGAGGCTCTTCATGGTACATGGGTTGGTCCTCATTTAGGTGAGGTTTCCATTGCCTATCCCTAGGCATTGAGGGAGGATTTGCATGCCTATTTCTAGGTGCATGTGGTCCTATCCTATCAAAAACGCTCACAGATCTTTAGGGCCTATCTTCTGGTTCGTGATTTGGAGAAAAGCTGAATGGAACTTCAGGTGTTATTCCTGCAACATAATTGGTCAATGAATCATCAACCTCTCTCTCCCAAGGAGCTTCCATTCCGTCATAGCGATGCCCGGCTTCTTGGCTTTGGACCTCATTTTTCCCTTGGTAAAATGCAAGAGCTTCGGTGAATACATTCTCAGGGACGGTGTACTGAGGAGCTTGATAGCCTCTTTGCCCTTGTATGTTCATCAACATTTCTTGCATGACTAGATTCTATTGAGTGATATTCCTCATGTTGGTAGCCATCGTAGCCATTTCCCTAGTGAGCCTAGCCGTGACCCTGTTTCCACCTCAGGAACCTCCTCTTCTGCGTAGTGGAGGTCATGGGCAGACGGCTGGGACAGCACACAAGGGTTCCCCTTCTTCAGGGTGCTCCCTCGTTCTTCTTGAGGCATTTTCGTTGATAGAACTCATGTCTCGAATACTTAATGTGAAGTTTCTTTCGCCAAACTTAGAAAATGTAATCTGGCCTTTTCTCCATGCATACTCGTGGTTAAATGTAGGAATTTTTCACAGACGGCGTCAATCTGTTAACCCCAAAAAATAAACTCAACAGACATCGGTCTCATTCTTGCTACATCAAGTACGGATCCAGCGCGCTTATACTATAATGGAATGGGTAGTTTGACTGGGATGGATGCGGGAGGCACTTTTCGACAACAGATAAAGATGTTTGGACCTCAATGATTTGATTACGACGGTATTCATACTATCAATGAACACCCGATCGATTTTCCATATCAAATCTCTCTTTTGCGATGGAATATGTAGAAAGATAGGTATTACATAAGATGATAACACATTTGAATTGGAATCTTGATTTCTTTGCTATTACGTATATTGAGAAAATATGTAAAGGACTAAGTATATCCAATCCTTTCTCAGAGTTAAACAAGATAAATACATTTCATAGTCTTTTATTCAGATACAGATACTCCAGCCCCCATTCCTATACAAAGAGAAGCTATTTATACTAATCTAGCCAGTGTGAAAGTCATTGGATCAAATTCATGTGGCAGCATCTATGAAATTCAAGCCTCTTGTCAACGTCTACTCCATACAATTAATGTTTAGCAGAAGATTTGTCGTCCTAGTGGTAAGCTGGCACACTGATACCTTTTATCACATGTCTCATCAATCACTTTCGAAAAATCTTCAAATCTTTTGCGAGGTAGCGGCGGAGTCGATATGAATCAGGGGCAGCCTTGAACTCGTAGACCTCGGCATAATGGGACATCAGACATCTTACGTGAGTCTTCACTGGGAACATTGGATGGGCTTCCGTTTTCTTATTTAAAGATCCTCGGACATCTATTTAGTTCGGCGACTTCAATATTATTACTTTTTGTGTTGACTTTCTGCCTTCTTGACAGTCCTTGTGGTCATATTACTTACGTGAAACCTCCGGTTTGGAGGGAGAGTAACAGCAACCATTCAAAAAGAGATTTAAAAATTTATAAATAGAATCTCTAATTCCTTATTCCTTTCACTGTTCTATTATTTTTATGTTGCTTCTTCTGAATTATTTTTAAAATAAAATTTCGTTCAACCAATTTTAATTCATGTCTATTTCGTTTGCGAAGAATACTGCCGACACTATAATCGCTCAACAAAATTAATATTATGTTATATTAATTTTGAAAAAAAAATGTTATATCTCAGGAGATAAATATCCATTTGATCTTGTTAACATGGGTTGGAATTTGTCTTTAAGGAGATTTGTATTCATCACTACACTTCATTTCATCTCCTTCTAATTTTTACATTTTTCTAAACGTCTAAATTGTTGTTTTTCGTATTTTTTAGGCACGTATCTTGATATTAGCAAGTCAAGATTTTGTACATTTCTTTTTTGCACGTAAAAGGTTAGTTGTTGAATATAATTATGCACCAATTTTTGAAGAACCGGAGGAAGAAGACGTGGTCATAGGTGGGCTTCTTTTTCATTTTATTTTTTTTTAGTTTTGGATCATTTGTTTTGGGCTGATATAGTTGGACCTTTTTTATAAGATTCAGGATTAGCTTTTGGGAAAGGGGGTTCTAGGTTTAAAGCACTTGAACCTTACCAAGGACTGATCTTGATACAACTGCCTCTTTCTCTTCAGCTGCCACCACAAAGGTAATTTCTTTGAATTGCAGATTGAGTTTTACCCCCCTCCCCTGGATCATTAATTTATATCGTAATTGCTAATGGCAGGCCTGGTGTGAGTGAGATATTGCAGTCCTCCTACTTTACTTATGTAAACTGAGGGATTTCTCAGTTTTTCTCCATCAGTTTTTGAAATAGTTTTTCCTGCAAGAATGGGGGTTGGACAAGGCTTCAGGTTTTGCAGCTCATGTTTTCTTATTAACTCAACAATATAGCTTGTTTGGGTAAGATGAAGGCCTGAGTCATGCTATTGCACTACAATTCCTAGAAAATGATGGAGTTGTCCCACATCTTTAAGTGCAAATTTCCTATTTAACTCGTTTATAAATCCTTGTAGCAACTCCGTATCATTCCCTGTCACCATAATATCATCCATATAGATGAGTGTAAAAATAATTTGCCTTTCATTTTTTAAGTAGAACAATGATGTGTCTACTACTGATTGTTTGAACTTCTAGCTTAATAGAGTGAACTTCAACTTGTCATACCAAGCTCTAGGTGCCTGCTTCAATCTGTAAAGTGTTTTTTCTTGTTTGTAAACATGATCAGGTTTTGATTGATCTATAAATCCCTCTAGTTGATTCATGAATACAACTTCCTCAAGTTCACCATTTAGAAAACCATTGTTGATGTCTACTTGCCTAATTGACCATCCTTTTGATATTGCCATTGAGAGTATAACTCTTAAGGCTGAGGCTTTAATCATAGGACTGAAAGTTTCATAGAAATCAATTCCAGCCTCTTGATGGAATCCCTTTACCACCAACATTGCCTTAAGTCTTTGAACATAACCATCTGTATTTCGTTTCATCCGAAGACCCACTTGGTTCCAAACCTTGGTTCATTTGGTTGTTCATATCTCTGATTAGTCCAATACTTCCATTTTCATCCCTACCATCATTTATGTCGTCAAACTGACTGTTACTTGAGCTAGAAGGTGTGTGATATACAGTATTGGTTGCTTCAGGAAGAGTTACATCAACAAGACTTAAGGCAGGTTTAATATTGTGTGGTTGAGGTGAAAACTTGAAATAAGACACTGCAAGTTCTGGTGTCACAGAGTTTTGGTGACCTTGGTTAGAAAACAATGATTTAAAGGAGAATTCTAGTTCATTGAATTCAACATGCCTAGAGATATAGACATTTCCTATTGAGTTCATACATTTTTACCCTTTGTGAGACTCGTTATAGCCAATGAAGACACATTTTGTTGAATGGAAACTGAACTTGTGTTTTTGGTAAGCCTCGAGATAAGGATATCAAGTACAACCAAAAATCCTTAGTATTTTGTAGTCATTTTCATTTTAAGTATAGGTGTAGGCAATCTGTTTATGAGAGAAGTTGTAGCCTGAAGGGATTCCTACAAATATTTTAAGGGAATTTTAGCTTGAGCTAGAAGAGTGAGGCATGTCTCTGTTATGTGTCTATGTTTTCTTTCAATTCTATTGTTTTAGGCTGAAGTATAGGGACAAGGGTTCTGAATTCAACACTCTCTTGCGTTAGGAAGTTTGTGAAGGCTCTATACTCTCCACCCTAGTCAGCTTGAAGGGTTTCTATTTTCCTTGCAAACTTGTTTTCCTCTAATTTCTTGAATTGAATGAACATACTTAGAGCTTCAGATTTCTATATTAAGGGATAGATCCAAGTGAATCTGCTAAAATCATCTAGGAATGTTATGTAGTATTTGAAACTCGATGTTGATTGGATTGGTGCTGGTCCTCATAGGTCTATGTACAAGTTCTAGAGGTGTTTTAGCATGTGAAGTTGAAGGCGAGAATAGCAGTAAATGAGATTTGCCAAATTGACAGTCATCACAAAATGACTTGATTTCATTTTCTTTTAACCTTTGATTACAGACTCTGAGCACTTGAGACATCTCTTGGCTAGATGGATGTCCAACTCTATTGTGCCATACATTAGCTTGGAAACTCAAAGACTCCTGACTAGTTTGTAGACTGGGATTAATGGATAAAACACTGCAGCAGTGATTATTTGAGAGAGCAGATATCTGAGGGTAACATTTGGTGTTTTGGTGAGGCAAATCCAATTGATACAACCCTCTTTAAGCTTCATTTACAGCATCACCTCCTTCATTAGCTTGTCCTTAACACAAGTATTTTGTTGTTCAGGGTTAGAAGATGACTTTTACCAAAGTGTGATATGTGCAGTTTATTTACATTTCCAACCATGATTTCTTCCTTACCAGTTTTTTCATTGGCTGAAGTGAGGTTTTGCTTATCTCCAATGATATGGTTGCTAGCTCCAGTATCAGCAAACCAAGCAGGGTCATTCATTGTGTTGGGAGATGCCACAAACGTTGTTGGTGAAGGGTTGTAGTTTGGCCTCTAATTTGGTGGTGGTCCTGTATACCTTTCATCATATCTGAAGTTGTAAATGTTTGCTTTATGTCTAACTTTCGTACACACTTGACATATAGGTCTATCACCACCACTGAAGGTATCTCCTATGTTCCTTCCTTTCCTTCCACATCTGAAGCTGCTGTAGCCAAAGAATCTTCCACTAGAAGGTGATCTGTAGGATCTGTTATGATGGTAGTTGGAACCAGACTTGTGAGAAAAGTTCACTGAGGTTTGATCAAGGTTAATTCCTGCCATCTCATTTCTTACTGCGTTGAGATGTTCCAGCCTACTTTCAAAAGTTATTAGTGTTGATTGGAGTTCTCCCCATTAATGATATCTCTGCTGTAGATCTAAACAATAATTGGTGTGTAGTCTTCATCCAGACCTGCCACAACTTGAGTAACTAAATCAGAATGGGGAATAGCTTTGCTAGTAATTTCAAGGTTGTCTGCCAGCAACTTAACTTTGTTCATGTATTGATTAATGCTCAGAGCCCCTTTCCTTGATTTCTGAAGTTCACCAGTAAAAAAAGGTGATCCTGGATCTGTTTTGAACTCCATAACTTTCCTTCATTGCTGTCCATAGTTCATTTGAGTTCCTCGCTCCCATGACTCTCATGGAAATGTTCGAAGTCATAGAGAAGTAAGCCAACCTGTTAGTAGTTGGTATGTTGACATCCACTGATTGTACTCAGGATTCTTGGTCATTTCAATGTTGGTTCCAGTATCACTAGCTACTTGAGTTCCAATGAATTTTGGAGGACACATCTTTGTCCCCTAGAATGTAGCTTTCAAGGATATGTCCTCGGATGATGGTTAGTATCATGTTCTCCCATAGAAGAAAATTGGTTTTGTCAAGTTTAACTGATACTACTTAGGTTAAATTCACACTAAAGGATGAGCGGTGATTGTTTCCTTTCATTGGACCAGTGTTGCTGCTTGAGATGGATGTAGGAGCATAATTTGCATCAATATTTTGTGGGTGTTGGCCATTGCCTTGGCTCGGATACCAAGTTGGAAATGCAAGGTAATTGAATGATAACTCAGTTCTAGTATGTAATTGCTTCAGCATTGTACTGGTATAAATAATTACAGCAAGAATATGCTAGATGGTACAAAAGTGGTTAGCTTTTTGAATTAAGGAGGTTGTTAGAATCTATTTACAACAGAAACGTAGTGGCAGAATTTGAAATGTAACAGAAATTAAACAACAAGGATTGCTGTTGGCGAATATGCTGATGACAATGCTACTGATGCGAAGTTAAGTGCTGAGCTAGAATCAAGTATGCAACTAAATCTTGACATAAACCAACTCTTATGTATTCAAAATTGATTCATCAATACACATAATATCAATTTTAATAATATTTTCCAAAATTTTCTCCCCTACTAGGAAAAAAAATGTCAAATGTCACATCTTGTCACCAAATATCCATCCAAAATCTTCTTAAGTACCTTTTTGGACTGTTATGTATCTCAGAGATACATCTTGTTCTTAGTAGACTTATGTTTCCAAACTCATTATCAAGATATTTGGTTATCTACGTGTTCAAAGCTTATATATTCTGAAGGTACTAGCATAGAGAGAACTTCATTAAGTGACACATTGCAATTATCCAATACTCTTCTAAAAAAATACATGAATTTGACTACATTATCTCAAGGACTTTGCCTCTACATAAGTGCTTTATCTATTTTCAGAGGCTTCATCCTTGTAGAAATACTCTTAACTATACAACCATAGTTTTTTCAAGTGTATAGGCCTCAAATTGGCCTATTCAAAAGCACTTCCACCATGCAATGCCTCTTCCTAGCCTATGCATAAATTCCTCCCACATTTGATAAGTAAAAATCCCCAAATTGAAGGAAAACAATCCAAAATAAGACAAACGGAGTAAAATCGAACAAAAAAGTGAACTTGGGAACTTGGGGACTAAAGTGTAGGAGTGTCAAAAGTTGAAGGACTTTGGATTCAATTTATCAAGGGATTTTTTGTAGAGGTGGCATGGCCAACAAATTCCAACTCCTCTCACGTCCATATAACTCCTTCCTTCACACTTGGACAAACTATTAGAGCATATGACCGATCTTCGATGGCAGGGGAGACAGTTACAAGCACTCTGACGATCAAGTCAGCCTATAAGAGTGTGTGTGTGTGTATATATATATATATATGTGTGTGTGTGTGTGTGTGTGTGTGGAACGTGCTAAAACGTGAGCAACTCTAAGTAAAAAGGGGTTCAGACCTAAGAGTAATAACGAGACTAAAGAGAGAGAAATGTTATATGTTGAGAGCATAAACTTGCATTACTTTGAAATGACACTAAGTCTAAGCTTTTATAGTAAAAAGTGATGAGTAAAAGTCGTTGGATGTAGAGACACGTAGCCTCATCCTACTCTTGTCATAGACATCAATCAATCCTTGTAGGCCATGGTGCATTTAATTTTGTGAAGGTTGGTAGCCCTAGACCTGACATGAAAGACTAGACTCGACTTGTTTGATTGAGTAGTGCCGCATATTAGTGAGTTGTCACACCATCCACTTGACATAATGATCTTCTCTAAGATGCATCTACCTAATTTTTACCTCATCCATGAGTGCCCAGCTCTCCACATGGGTTCCATAAAATTATCACATGAGCATAATGATGTAGAGTGCGAGCCTAGGTTCGGTTGCCATGTAGCTTCCACTTGGCTATGCTTAGGGCCTTGTTGAAAGAGGCGTAACATACATGACAAACAATCATAAATATGTGATACTATATTGTGGCTTCATGTGTGTTTGGATGTGACTGGAAATATGGCTCTTCAAAAATAGTGACTTAGTGTGAGAATTGTAGCCCAATTTTAAGGCTAAACATTTCATTTAGAACATGAGAATGAAATCACAAAATCTATTTTCTAAAAATCTTATTTTGTCTCTCTAGATTTTGTCATTTTGAAGTCTTTTAAAGATCGTAATTAACCTTCAAATTCGGATAAATGAGGTTTTGTATCAGTGAAGGCATTCATGAATATATGATAATATTTAGTGGCTTCATTTGTAACGCCCCGAGTTCCGTGAACCCGGATTGCCACGTCATTTTCATTTGTCTAGAATTTAATAAAAGATTTATGGAAATAACTAACTTTTAAACATCACTTTTATAACAATAAACCTTATTGGCAACAAAATTCTTTTGATTAATTTAGAATAATCGTTTAACTTTAAAACTCAAGTTCGCCATAACTGGAATAACAACAATAAGTTAATAATATTCATGATGTGTAAATTTTTAAAACTTAAATAACTTCATCTATTAAATCGTGTCACCACTGCCCCATCAAACTCAACCGTCTCCGAAATCTATAAATGTTGTTAAAATAACGGAATGAGTATTTCGNAACTTCATCTATTAAATCGTGTCACCACTGCCCCATCAAACTCAACCGTCTCCGAAATCTATAAATGTTGTTAAAATAACGGAATGAGTATTTCGAAGAAATACTCAGTAGACTCATCGCTGATAATTAATTTACAAAATAATTGAACAAATAATTATACAATACATATCGTGACATCATCATCATCATAGGCTCATTTTCTTAAAAAGTCATAGGCTTTTTAAAATCATGGGGTGTGGATAATCTCGTCTCATGCATTTAAGCACATAAGTTATGCATAATATCGTCTTATCTTATAAGAGATATTCTCATCTCTTCTCATGAATTAAAGCATATAAGTAATGACAAACATAATAACATCATTTCTCATTTTATGCATT
>CAIGRO010072741.1:0-17088 GCA_903798355.1 Fraxinus baroniana
ACGGTCGCTGGAATCGGAGTAGTCGCTAGAGCGGTGGAGGTGATGGAAGTGTGTGGATTAATTATATATATCTTTTTATATATTTATATATATAAATAAATATTTATATATATGTGTATGTATATGTCAAAAATCTGATTTTTGAAATGTTAAAGTTCTTTTTTTATTTTTGAAATAGGGTAAACTTAAAGTGGGATTTATGAATTTTTCCCATGAGGAAATTACATGGAGGCAGGTTTTTTAAGTTTAAAATTCAAAAATCAAGTTTAAAGATTGTTTATACAAAAATCAGGTCATAATTCCACATTTTAATATTAGTAATGATATTATAAAATTAAGCCTATGTTTGACACAACACCCATTTTGGGTAAAAAATTGATTTTTGAATAGTGATTGATGGAAGAATGTGTGGTTAAAAAGTAAGAAAAATTTTTGGGTTTATGTGTAATATTATTTTATTGATAAAATGTGGTTGAAATGAAGAAAGAGAAAAAGAATGAGAATGAGAATGGAAAAAAAATGAGTGTCAAACATAAGCTAAATTAATCTATGTACTCATCACCCTACCTCCATCCACCCCACCACGTTTCATTCCCGAACCCTAATTATCTTTCCCTTTCCCTTCTCTCTAGTTCATACTTTTCTCTCTTCTTCCTCTTTACCACTTACACCACTAAAGGCACCGTCGGAGATGATGGAGAAGCAAATCTTCGATCATCTTCTTGAAGTTCTACACCACTTCAATCTTCGAACCCAGCTTTGTGTTGCGGACTAAGATGAGGTAGTGGTCACATCAACAGCTGCTTCTCCGATGCCTCCACTCCTAAGACCTTGGCGCAGTACGGTGGCGGCTATCATCAATAGCCGCTTGTCTGAAAATTTACATATTTTGAATGTGAGGTTGTTAATGGAGGGTTCAATTTTGAAGATCGACGCCATCTTATTTTAGATCTGGTTTTTCGGTGGCTGTGCAGTGATTTTGAATCTGGTTTTTCGGTGGCTGTGCAGTGATTTTGAATCTGGTTTTTCAGTGGTTGTGTAGTGATTTTGGGATGGTGTTTGTAGTTGTTGGTGGTGGTTCTAGCTGTGGCGGTAAGGCGATGGTGCTAGTAAGATGGTGGCAATGTTGGTGGCGTTGGTGAAACTGCGATGGTGGTGGTATGAGGAGATGGTTAAGGTGGGAAAAGTGTTTACGACAAATAATTTGAATAGTTTGGTTGGTTGCGACCAATAATTTGGTTGATTGGTTACAGTGGTTGTAGAGTGTTGGCTACATTGGATGGCAGATTTGGTTATGGCCTCGGTGAGGTGTGGTCGCAGTGATTTGTTGTTGGAAATAATAGTTGTGGTGGTGGTGATAGAGGCGATGGTGGGGGCGGCGACGACGACCGTGAGGTGATGGCAGTTTGTAGAGTGTTGGATATTGTGCATCTAATTTGTGGTTGACGGTGAGGTGGCGACGGCAGCAACAACGACGGTTGTGATAGTGGTGGTGGTTTTTACAATGGCGACGAAGGTGGTCGTGGGTGGGATGAGATAGGGCGTGGTATTTGTGACCAATTATTTGGTTTATTGTGACTAATAATTGGTCCTGTGACTTACAAAATTTTGATTTGTGATTGAAAAATAAGTTGTGACCAATAATTTGATAAGTTATGATTGAGAAATTAATTCTGACCAAATAATTTGATTTGTGACCCATAAATAATAATATGTGACTTATTGATTTGATAAATTCGTGACTGATAATTTTTTTTTTTTTACCGTAAAATAATTTGTGACATGAAAATTGTGATTGGTGACCAATTATATAAAATTTGTAATCAAATTATGTAGAATTGTGATATTAATATATTTAATTAATTAAATATATAATTAATTAATTAAATCAAAATAAATTTTAATAAAAACTTGCTTTTTCAAATTTAAAACATCTATTCTTAATTTTGAAATGATTGATACTTAATCCCTTACTTATGTAATGTTCCCAGACTCTATTGAGCTTATTTGTTAACATACTTAAAGCCCATGTTTGACTCCCGTTATTAACATAAAAATTAAAAATCTTTATTTCTAACACTCATTTTTAATTACACATTCATACAATGAAATATTATGCACATAAATACAATTCATTTTTCTTACTTTTTAAACACACGTTCTCCAAATCCCCAATTTCTCTTTATAATGGTTGTCAAATAGGGGCTAATCATCAACTACCCGTGATTAATCGATTCTTGTTTTATATTGATAATTGATATTCCTTATATATTATTTTTTTCTTTCGAGATAATTAATCCAATATTTACCTATAATCGAATTATATCTATATGAAGTATATGAATAGATAAAAATACAAGACAGACTATAATATCAATTAAGCACTTGTTTGGCCCTCATTAAATTAAAATTCATTTTTCCTCTTTTCTTATCAATCACACATGTTTCAATAAAATAATTGTACACATAAACCTAGAAAAAATTCATTCTTTTTCAACCAGACATTCTTCAAAAAAATTACTATTATCCTCATTACATGTGAAATAATGGAGCCCAAACAGTCTCTAAAATTGCATTAAGTATAAATTGTACATATGTTTCTATCTCTTATAGGAACTAGTTTTGTTCACTATTCGAGCAAAAAACATGTAGTACCTCTTGGTATCGAAACGAACACCGAAAACAATCCTAAGATTAGTCAAATAATAGCACGAAAATTCTAATAACAAACAATCAGGGGGTATTTGATATACATTATTGAGAAGAAAATACATTTTATGATGTGATGTAATGAAAAATATGTGGTTAAAAATAAGGAAAAGTTCTAGATTTACATGTAATATTATTTTATGAAAGAATATGTGATTTAAAATGAGTATTGAAAGAATGAATTTTATGAAGAATGTGGATCAAACTCAAACAAGAACTCAATCAACAATCACAAGATTTAAACTAAAAACAAGCAACTTATATTAAATTGTCATTGAGGTTTTATCAATGATCCAAACAACAAAGTCGAGCCTAGATGTTATTTCTGAATCTCTTCCTAACAATAAAAGTACAATCCTTAATCTTGAATCTCTTTAATATCTTAGCATGTTCAAGCAATCATGAGGGTGTTTGATAATAGGTTCAATCTAGCAAGAGCAGCCATGGAGTACACAACTTTCACGTCACTTGAAACTTCTTAATATCAGCGGCAGCAATTATAGATATACTTTCTAATATTTTGCACTAACAATAATACATAAATAGGGATAACAAAATTATTAGTAATTGATTTGTTGTAGTTTATTACAAGCAGACAATTCGTCTCAAAATAATTGTTTCGTACAAAATAATAAATATATAAAACATAAATAACTGTCCTAAAAACATGGGTTGATTTCTGAACATCTTGTGCCTTGTAGAGCCTCTATGAAGTTCCAGTAACATTTCTTACCAGTTCCACATTCCATATCATATCAAAATCTTTAACTCGCAGCACAATATCCACATTTTTGTCACTGTTTCGATCCAAATCCAAACAATTTTGCGAAAAAAGACTTATTCTTCCCCTGAGAGGCATTGGCTGCTTTTGATGGTGTCTTTGCAGGAGCCTGCACGGGCATCTTCAAGGGAGATGCTGTATGTTTACCTGAAGGAAGAATAGTGTTGATGTAAAGAATTAAACTCCAATCCCTTCTTCTGAAAGAGTTACGTGCATTGTGTCGCTATATAATTTTTGCCGAGAAAAAGAGTGCAAGCTTTATTCTCCTACCTTTCAAGAATAATGCTATTTGCAGTCGCTTACTGCCGTAATCATCTTACGTGGCATACATGCAGTATTTAATGGTTTAATGCATGAGACAATAAAAAACTACCACATAATGCATCAAATTACTAACCGCCACATGTATGTAACGTAGGACGACTGAGGTAGTAAGTTACTACAAATAGCATTACTCTCCTTTTAAACATCCCCACAAAATAATTAATACAGTAGGAATATTAGGACGCAGGGATCAGTTAGTCCAACAACTCCCACTCGAATGATTAAAAAACATAAGACAGATGATGAATATATAATCAACTTGGGAGCAGAATATTCAAGCTTCTCACAGTAAAGAATCCTCATTCAATCATTATTTCCACAGCAAACTCCCTCATTTTAGTTAATTAAGTACGATTAGTTTATTCCAATGCTTACAAGTCAATGTCACTCTATCTCACTATGACAAGTAGTAAAAGAAGAGAATTGTTTTTTCTGTAGACAAACAAAACATGTATTTCGAAAAGATTTGTTCATCGTTAGTTTCTTAGTTCAATTCGGTTGCCTAGTTTTATCGGGATACGCTTGTAAGAAAAACTTTTTAATCGATCCTTAACCTATCAAAAGAAGAAAAAAGAGACCGTTCTTTGTATTACAGCATATTAAAATAAAAACACGAGATGACTTGCACTGGCATAGATTCTGATCCGAAATTACTGGATATAAATATAAGACTGCAAGCAGTTAAAATGCATTATATTACCTAAAATAGGTGAAACCTTCTGATTTGTTTCATCTTTCGTGTTATTTTGTTTTTTCCCCTCATTAGGTGCAATTCCTTCATTGAAAGGGTACTTCTCAGAAATCTTCTGCTCTATTGATCCTCCACTATCTCGATTACCTGTAAATTGCATGTGTGAAGTTCAATAAAGTTGGAGGCTACTCAACACCACAAAAAAAAGAAAAAAGAAGTCTCGACTATCAAGTCGGGCACTACTTATCAAACATGTATTCAGAGTCCATAACTTATTGTCAACATTGAAGAATCAGTATAATGCGTGTTCAGCATAAAAGCCAAACATCTTGGGAGACATTGCCTACCCCATGTACAACATATTATGCTAGAGATAAAATCATGTAAACAAATTTCATGAATCCCGTTCAATATGACGAAGTAACATCAGTGATATTATCATCAGCCTAGACAAATTAATTCAATATGACGATATGAGTTAGAGTTGCATAATTCAGAGGGAAAATCCAACGGGATTAGCTCTAGTGAATTGAGGACTATTTTGCTTGAAAATAAAGAGTCCTTTCTTTGCACAATTTCAGCTTACTTTCGCGAGAAGGCATCCCATAACTGTAGCGCAGAACTTCAAAGAAACTGTTATCTCTTTGATCTTGCATCACTGAAATGAAAAATAATCAAAAATGGGATTCTCACTATAGAGTTTACTATGAATTTTTAAGGGAATTCTCATATTATCAAAAGACGAAAACATACATTGATCAAAAAGAGCATTCCTATAATTAGGAGCCGCGCCAACTGAGAGAAGTTGAACTGCCTCTGCATCCCTAGTCATAGACAACTTGGTTGAAATATTTAAATTTTGTGTGTCTAAAAGAATACCTGCAAGCTGATAAGAAGATATTAATGAGGTCCAATTGCAAAGTGGATCCATCATTTTTTTTCTCTTTTAATTTCAAGATGAGCAAAAAGATGAAATAAATTGTGTATAGCACAAGAAAGTCGAGAAATTTATTTTATTCTACCAGAAGTTTTTTCACGATAGGGGTTTGAAGTAGGTCGTATGCATCCTCACAATAGTTGTCCGTCACGGCAGTGCATCCTGATCCAACCTAGAGCAATTGCAAAATAATAATTTAATCTTAGATTATTTTCATGCTTCTAAATTTTCTTGAAAATGGAAATCATGTATATATTTGCTTCCAATTGAACAAAATAAGTTAATCAACCTCGCCATTGGTTCGGAGGATATCCTCTCCAACAACAAGCATGCTCAACTGCTTTTCCATAATCATTGTTTCCATGTCAACCTGATTGGAAATAGAACCAGGATCATCAAGAACAATTTCCAGCAAATTTTCTAGATAAAAAAGGAAACTAAATTAACAAAAACAATGTAATTAGGCTATCCTGTAGTATCTGCATATGATATTTTTGCCACTTGAATCTAGCTTCAAAAGCTTTCACTCAGTCAATTTTATAGCTGTCCTACTAAGAGCTAGAGTTACGGGTTAAGCCTTAATCTGCTTATACAAGAGCATTAATCAGTCAAATGAATCAGAAACAAACAATGCAACATACACATTTATAATGGTACACCTGTAATGACAGAGCTACGACAACTATGCGTGGTAGGTTTGTATTATAATGGATAAGAAAGTACAAATTTCCTCACGCCTCTCATGCACTCTAAACCAGCTATCTAAAAAGATCCTTAATATAGTTCAAATATTTCAGATAACTTTACAGTATGATTAGGCTCCACACATTGCAACCAAGCAATCACAACCATGCACAATCTTATCACGTTATTGATAGAACACAAAGTTAGCAGAATATTATTAGAGAATTTTATTCTTTCTTTAATTGTAATTCTATTATAATTGTCTCCTTATTTAGCTGATTCTACTTGCCACTGTATAGACAAAATTAGTGGGATTGACATTGCTAGATTAGTGGGATTGATCTCCCTTGATAGTATATATACTTGTAAATCATTCCTGTCAAAAATATTGGAAATTCATTCAATCTCTTTATGGTATCAGAGCCCCCTCTATCATGAATAGAGCTTGATCCTCTTGCCTACCCTAGCTGTGTTCCCTTCCCTTTTTTTTCATAGCAATGGAAGGATCCTAGACTCCTGTCGCAAAAGCAACAGCCTCAGCAACAGTGTCTGAGCCGGCGATTGTCTCAACACCTATAAACGCTATGGCTGATGGTAATCTATTTCCTGTCAATGGAAACCTAATATCTCTTAATACCTCCTCTCAGATTCCCTTCAAGCTTGCAAAAAATGGTGGAAATTATTTATCGTGGAAGTCCCAGATGACCAATCTTCTCTTTGGCTATGGACTCCTTGGGTTTGCTGATGGAACTTATCCTTGCCCACAGAAAACTAATTCTGGATATTCTTTCTGGACTCGTCAAGATCGATTGGTGGTGCTACTTGGAATTCAGGCCACTGTTCACAGTGCAATCAGCCCGACGATATACAACTGTACTAAATCTGTAGATGCCTGGAACAAACTGGAAACGAGCTTTGCTAATCGTTTAACCACTCGAATGCTCTCCATTATGTCATCTCTTATGTCAAACAAGAAGGAAAGAAAGACAGTGGCTACTTATATGAGCAGAGTGAAAAGCCTTACTGATGATCTCGCAGCCATTGGACACCCCCCGAATGATGCTTAAATCATGTCCTATACTTTGAATGGATTGGGTGATGAATTTAAAGAATTTACGGCAGCAGTCCGTGTTCGTGACACACCAATCACCTTTGAAGACTTCTATGATAAATTGCTTGATGAGGAATTAATTCACAACCATGGAGAGGCAAAGGAAGAAGATGTCAAGTCACTGCACAGTAAACAGAAAAATATCGTGGTGGTCGAGGAGGACATCGTAGTGGTCAAGAAAGCTATCATGGTGGCTACAGCAACAATACTCATGGTTTAGATAGCAATTTATATGGACAGAATTCTCAGCCAAATCATATGCAAACCAATTGGAAGCGACCTTATGGACGAGGTATGAGTTCTTCTTATCTCCAGTCACACTCACCTTCACAAAGTCCAAATCTTTATCAGACGAACCAAGGCCAACCTCGCATTATCTGTCAATTGTGTGATAAACCGGGACATAGTGCAAGGACCTGTCGCTCTCGTGGACAACCTTCTTCTTATTCTTCTCGACCTCAAGCAAATCCTGCCGAAGGGGAACCACGATATTCCAACGACAATTGGGTTTTGGACTCGGAAGCCACACATCATATTACATTTGATCTCCAGAATATCTCTATGCACTCTGATTATGTTGGAAATGAGGATGTTGTAGTAGGAAATAGTAATGGTATCTCTATTTCTCATGTCAGTTCTTCTTCAATTGATTCCTCTGATGCCTCCTTTACATTAGATAATGTTTTGTGTGCCCCGTTAATAAAAAAAGAACCTAATATATGTTTCCCAATTCTGCAAACAAAACAATACTTCAATTGAGTTCTTTCCTAACTATTTTCTTGTGAAGGACTTGAATATAGGGGCATCCTTGGCGAAAGGCCGGAGTAGACACAACTTGTATGAGTGGTCATCATCAGCCTCAACTAGTCAACTACGAAGCCATCCTACCTCACTCATTTTGCCCAGTTGCTCTCTCTTCTCAACTATGGCATCAACGTCTTGGTCATCCTTCTTTCCCAATTCAAAAGAAAATCCTAGCTGACAATAAAATTCCTTCAACAGATTCTCCTATAAATAAACTAATAAAGTTTGTGATTCTTGTCTTTGTAACAAAAGTCATAAACTATCATTTCGCAATTCTTCTATTATCTGTAATAAACCATTTCAAGTTATTTATTCAGATGTTTGGGGCCCTGCCCCTGTGACATCGTTTGGAAATTTTCGATATTATGTCATTTTTATAGATTACTTCACAAAGTACACCTGGCTATATCCTCTAAAGTTGAAATATGATGTGCTTAAGGTTTTTGAAAACTTTAACAAACTCATTGAAAACTAGTTTCACACAAAAATTAAAACTGTATACACAGATGGTGGTGGAGAGTATCAAGCACTTTCACATCTCTTAACCTATCATGGAATTATTCATCTTACCTCTCCTCCTTACACACCTAAACATGTTGGCTTTGTTGAACGTAAACATCGTCACATTGTGGAAACTGGCCTCATGCTTCTCCAAAATGTTGCTGTGCGTCTTCGTTTTTGGCCTCATGCTTTCCAAAGTGCAATATTCCTCATTAATAGAATGCCTACACCAATTCTAAACCATGATATACCTTATCAGAAATTATTTGGCCATAAACCCAAATACACTTCCCTAAGAGTCTTTACATGTCTTTGTTACCCTTGGCTTCGCCCATATAACACCCATAAACTCAAACCTCGTTCACAACCGTGTGTGTATCTCGGCTTTTCCCTTTCTCATCACTCATTTTTGTGCTTTGATCCTCACTAAAATCGTCTCTTTGTATGTAGACACGTTGTCTTTTTTGAGAAACTATTTCCCTCCAAAACTAACTCATATCATGACCTAAGCATCTCTTCAAAAACATTTTCAAGGTATCTATCAATTTTTACCGACAAAAACTTAGACCACATCACAGGTTCCATCGAAGATGATCCTGACTCTATCGTCCTAACGCCCTCCGCACCACACTTGCTCCCAAAAACTCCATCTACCCATCCATTGTCTGTTCAACAAGTTGTTTCCAGTTCGCTCTTTCCCAAGGCTGCTTCTCAACGCTCTCCAACACAGGTAAGTAGTTCATCTTCTCCCTTTACCACATATGCCGATCCTAACCTTGCAGAATCATCCTCCCCATGCCACGACATCAACCAGATATACCATCTCGCATGGTCACTCGTTCTCAAAATAATATCTATAAACAAAAACAACCCTTCTCCCTAAATACAACTATCTCTCCCCCCCATTTCCTAAACAGAACCTTTATTGTTTACCCAAGCCAGCAAGCACTCTCATTGGTGTGATGCCATGAAAGATGAATTTCTTGCTCTTCAGAAAAACAAAACTTGGTCCCTTGTTCCATTCTCCTTTACACAAAACACAGTCAAGTGTAAATGGGTCCATCGGATCAAGAGGAACTCAGATGGCTCTGTTGCTCGCTATAAGGCACGTCTTGTTGCAAAAGGTTTTCACCAACGAACTGGAATTGACTTCACAGAAACTTTTAGCCCAGTTGTAAAACCAGCTACCATTCGTCTTGTTCTAACTATTGCCGTTACTCGTGGTTGGGTTTTGAATCAATTGGATGGTAATAATGCCTTCCTACAAGGCACTTTATCTGAATGTGTTTTTATGCAGCAACCTCAAGGATTTCTTGATCCTGAATATCCTTCTCATGTTTGCAAATTACATAAAGCAATCTATGGTCTTCGTCAAGCTCCTTGGGCATGGTACAATGAACTTCGTTCTTTTCTCCTTGCCTATGGATTTATTAACTTTAAAAATGATACCTCTCACTTTATCTACACTTTGGGAACTCATATCATGTACTTGCTTGTGTATGTGGACGACATTATACTTACCAGCAATCACCCTCCAACTCTTCATGAATTCACCAGTCAGCTCTCCAACAGGTTTTCTCTCAAAGATCTTGGCACACTCGGCTACTTCTTGGGTGTTGAAACAACTCGGACTTCCAATGGTTTGTTCCTATGTCAATGAAAGTATATTCTAGAGCTACTTCATCGAACTAATATGCAAGAGGCAAAGGAAGTTAGTATCCCACTGTCCAATTCGAAAATGCTTAAACTTGATGATGATTCTTCTGGACATGATCCAACTGAGTATCATCAAGTACTTGGCTCACTTCAATATCTTTCTCTTACACGACCTGATGTTAGCCATGTCGTTAACAAGTTGGCTCAGTTCATGCATAAACCAACTTCTAATCATTGGCTTGCTGTTAAACGAGTACTTCGGTATCTCAAAGGAACCTCCTATTATGGTGTCTTCATTTCAGCTCAATCCCCTCTTGCACTTCATGCCTTTGCTGATGCCGACTGGGCTGGTGATGCTGATACGCGTCACTCTACATCTGCCTATGTTGTATTTATTGGCCCCAATCCCGTTAGTTGGAGCTCTAAGAAACAATCCACTTTAGCTCGCTCATCAATCGAGATCGAATATCGTGCCATTGTTGTTGCCACCGCTAAGGTGAATTGCCACACTAACTTGCTGCGTAAACTTGCTGTATCAATTCCAGCTCCTCCAACAATCTACTGTGACAACGTTGGAGCCACTTACTTATGCTCCAATCCTGTTTTTCACTCACATATGAAACACGTTGCCATTGACTTTCATTTTGTGCGTGATCCAGTGTCTAGCAAGTTGCTTCGCATTTCACATGTTCATACTACAGACCAACTTGATGACTCTCTCACTAAACCTCTAGCTTGAAAGCAGTTCATAATTCATCGGTCCAAGCTTAGTGTCCTTCTCAGACCCTTACGCTTGCGGGGGATTGATAGAGCACAAAGTTAACAGAATATTATTAGAGAGTTTTATTCTTTCTTTAATTGTAATTCTATTATAATTGTCTCCTTATTTAGCTGATTCTACTTGCCACTGTATAGACAAAATTAGTGGGATTGACATTGCTAGATTAGTGGGATTGATCTCCCTTGACAGTATATATACTTGTAAATCATTCCTGTCAAAAATCATTGGAAATTCATTCAATTCCTTTAGTTATAACTTAGAAATTGTTTAAGGGATTCATTAAGAATAAAGACTATATGCAGAACTGCACAGAGTTCTATTTGTAATAGTATTTCACTAGACAATAAACTCAAAACCACTCATTCAGCTCAAAAAATCTTGGGATGTCAAATGAAAAATATTTTTCCTTAGGTGAAGTTGATTCTTTGAGGAATGCTTTTATGAAAAATGATTTTTTATTTTTATAATACATGGTAAAAACATAGGGAATAGTTATGTGAAAATGTGAAAAATGGTTTTTTTTTAAAGAATGTGCGATTGAATATGATCGTAGGAAAAAATTATTTTGAAAAATCAGTTTCTATAAAACAAAAGCATTTTTTAAGAAAAAAAGCAACGTCTTAAGATTGACAAAACTCTCCCATCTCTATATATTCGCTGTCAATGAATCTTGAACTAAGTCTTTGAAATTTTGCTTAAAACAAAAATAATGTGTTAAACTTAAAACAAGCAAGTTTTGAAAAAAAAATTTGCTAAAAAGATAAATCTAAAGGCGAAAAATCCACCAAGCGAAAGTTTTAAAGTTAATAGCGAGGACGGATAAGCTTTAGTAGAATAGTCTGTCATATACACAAATTGCCTGATTTTATCAGCATTATGCTCTTTCAATTGGTTTCAAAGCATAACTGATGAACTCTTATTGCCTTAAAAGCTTCATAGGCACACACACACAAACTGAAAATATGAAATTAGACACAATTAATTGTGTGAGAAACGAAGATTAAGAAAATATGAGTACCTCATCAGCAAAGAGCAAAGCAGTGGCATCAAGTCCAACATGGTGAAATAGCCAAGCCGCTTGTTGCTGCTTCCACATTTTCCGTCTCCTCATATTCATCACAGGTACCACCATCTCCAAATTAGTCTTATCTCCCTCTCTTCCCTTTCTATTAGCCCTCTTTTTGTTCTCTAACAACCACGCATAACATATGGCTGCTACCATTGAGCTCGTGCCTAAATCAAAATTAAATCGAAAGTCTCCCTTAGAATCACACAATTCCATATAGGCTTTGTGTGCATAAATCATTCACACTATCACTTTAGTATTTTGAAGTGGGCGTAAATCACTAATATGTTTGGTACAGATTATTCGACAAGATTTAAGAAAGAATGGTGTCTCGTGCTATCAAATTGTCCCTACAAAATATTCCATATAGCATCAAAACGAAGAAAAAAATACACTAGTAACAGAAATACAAAACTTAACTGTTTGAAGGTCCAGAGAGCATAATCTTTGCCTTCCCATTGATCTCCCCACTCATGATTTTCCCAATTTTGATCCTCTGCTCTTTCAAGTACTTGTTCAGTTCCTGACCCTTCAAATCTCCTTCTTTCAACTGCCCATCAATGCCATCATCCACATTGCTCTTCTTCAAGATCCTGTTAGTGCTACATGTCGAAGAAGATATGGATCTCCGGTGTGCTGACTCCACCAAGTTCCGGGGTGGGGACAGGACTTCGTCCTCCGGTCTGGAGCAAGTGGCGGAAGATTTCGACCTTCGGTGGGCCGACTCAATAAAATGTTTTGGTGGGGAGAGCAGTGGAGTATCCAAGATTGTTGTTGATGCATTATTTGTAGTACTTGCAGTATCTTTGAAAGTTCGTTTGGAAACGGAGGGAGGGTTAGTTGGGGTTGGGATAGGCTGTGACAGTGGTGCATTCGGGTCATTTTGGAACCGCGACCTTCGGTGCACTGATTGGCGCGGTGGAAGAGGTGGGCCCACGAGACTACTTGGACTTGGGGGTGTGGGGTCAGGGGAGATAGCAGGATAGGGATTTGGAGTAGGGCTATTGGGGATTTTGAGCAGGTTGGAGAACGACTTTTCGACATCTGATGCAGGAGATTCTCCACCCTGTGAAGGGTCACTATTTGTTTCAGATTTGTTCCTGGAAAGTTTTGCTGTTTTTGACAGGATTTCCCCACTGAAGCTTTCCCTTGCTCTATGCCTGCTTTTTTTTCAACAAAAGTGATTATTTTTCATTCTTTATCCTACACTCAAGAATTCGAAAACAAATGCAAGAAAATGAGAAAAAAAATGGGATAAAACTGTTAACTTAAAAGAAGCCTGCGATTGATTATGTTCGATACATCAAGGCTCTACTTGTATTATTCATTTATAACATTTTGTTTGACAAGTCGGACCATATAGTACCGAACACACATTACTAGGCAATTTTAGTAATATATATATGACCATATAAATTTTCAATTATTTACTCTTTTCATAAATATCGCTATTTAGATCGAAATCGTTAAGAAAAAAATAACGAAGTAACTAGAACCATGAGATAAATATTAGGACTATTATTTCGGATTAATTGAAGCGGTCAGATTACTTACCTTCTAGCAGACCTGTCGAAAGGGTCTCTCTTCTCGAGAGATGAAATCGATAACCTGCCTTGAGAAGTAGCAAATCTCGGGGAGCCAACGAGTCGAGAGGGTGAATCAATCAGGGAATTAGAAGACGCCACCATGCGCTTCGCTTCCAGAAGCCATTCCTGAGTTAATATGCTGCTAACACTTCTTTTACTCGAATCAAAATCTTCTTCAATGCGATCATCAAGAACACGCCCATTTCCAGTCAGATCATACGCTTTATTTTCCGTGTTTCTTGCCCCATAGAACAAGTCATTCATAAAATCAGTAAGGTCTGGCCCTTGTTCATTTCGCCTAATTACACGTTTACTCTCTACTAGCTTCTTCTGCAGGCTGATGGAGCCTCCCCCTTCATTCGACAAGTTTCTGCTGAATCGTCTATCCACAGATTCTGAATTCATTAGGCCTAAACGAAGAATTTTTCTCCGGTCTGGAGATGTTGGAAGGTGCTGAACTCACTCCTGACTGAAATTTCAAAATGAGACACAAATATTTTGCCTAGATTATAATACTACATAAGTTATATTAAAACCTTGGCCTGCCGGCCTTGGGGGCTGTCTTTTCTCCATGTAATTTTGTATAGTCGGCCTTTGTTAGCACTTCTAAGTTTTCCCAATATGGTATATGAATAATTTATATAAATAGATTTGTCTTGTTTACTACAGTTTAAACCTCTAAATAATATGAACGAACGTGATTTTAATAAATAAATTTTCGCCTCTAGGCCGTGTTTGTTCCTCATTTTTTCTCAAGTTTATTTTCAACAACACATTTTATGGGATCCACAACTTTTATCAAAATCTATTAAAACGATATTTAGCTAAACCAAACAGGGGCTACATTTAGTCAAACTTTCAAATGATATACATTCATATCAAAGAAATCAAAATAAAATGATAATAATCCAGTTTAGCAATACGTTGAAAATTTGTTTTTATACAGATGTTGAGCGGTTGTGTGAGATTCATAACATAAGTTCTGTATATAAAAAGGTATGATTTTCCCCTTTATTACAAATGAAATTTCCCGAAATTATTCTTAAATTATCGTAGTCGATTCTCATTGATCATTGTCATGAATAGTATGTCACTTTACGAGTTTATTACTACTTTATTACATTGTACTTGGATTAAAAAAAAAAAAAATCAAAGGGAAAAATATGGATCGAAAATGAAAGACTTTGACAGTGAAAAAAAAATTATCGTTCTTGCTTTTTAACTTTGAAAGTAAATTTCTTGGAACATGATTCAAATTGTAAAGGTTTTCATAGGCATTTGGACTTTAAATCACGAATTTCAGTTAGCGATGGAGCTAGCACCCGACGAGGGAGTGCGGCCGGGCGTGTTGGCTCCACTGAAGCAAAAAAGAATCAGGCACTGAGGTTGAAAATGAAGATTAAAGCATCTCCAAGAAACTCTTTAAATATGAGGTATTCTCTACTTTAAATAGTCAACATTTAAAATCATGCTCCAAGAAACTCTTTAAATTAACATTTTTATTTAGAGAGTGGGTTTGACTCTCCAAATTTGGAGAGCCAAACACAATATAATTAAATGCATTTAAAATGTTTCAATTTTCAATGTAGGAAAATAATAAAATAATTTAAAGAAAAACTAGTTAAAATAAAAGATAAAAAATAATAATAAATATTTTTTAGAGTAGTAAAATTAAGTGTTAAATATAAAGAGTTTGTTGGAGTGTTTCAAAATTTTAACTCTTTAAATTTATAGATACTCTCCAAATGATATAATGTGCTATTTAAAAATAGAGAGTCTCTTAGAAGGAAAAATTCACAACTGAGGCTTTATCTATCGCAAAATCAAAAATCAAGCCCACAAGGTTTAGAATTGCAAAAATCAGGTTTTCCATGAATTAATTAATTATATTTCACAATTATTATATTAAATTAAATATTTAACTGTAATATAATAAAATTAACCCACACCACCTCCACCACTACTACCACCACTGCTCCGGCGACTACTCTGGTGATCGGCGATTGTTATCCGATCGCGCTTAATTTCGGCGACTACTCCGTTGACTGTTCTGCCACCGCTTAATTCTGGTGACTGCTCCGATTTTAGCAATTGTTAAAGTCACAGTTATATGCAATTTAGTCGCAGATATCTTATTAATTAGTTAAAAATTTAATTTTCAGTCAAAACTTATTGTCACAGATATCTTCTTAATTAGTTAAAAATTAATTTCAGGTCACGGCTTATCAAATTAATTGGTCACATATTATTTCGAGATCACAAATCAAAAAATTTATAGGTCGCACATTAAGAATTTTATAGTCACGAGTTATTTCTCAACTACAAATTAAATTTTTTTATAGGTCATAGATTAAAAAAATCAAAACTTTTACTGATCACAACCTATTACAGTAAGTCACAGTTACAATTTCTAGGTCACAGACACTCATCCGTTACAAATCATGAATTTTATGGTCACAGATTATTTTTCAACCACGAATTAAAATTTTTAAGGGTCACAGATATAAAAAAATCAAAACTTTTACTGGTCACAACTCTATTACAATGAGTCACAGTCACAATTTCTAGGTTACAAACACCCACCCCCAACTCATCTCATCCCACCCAATACCGTCGCCACAGCCATTACATACAACCAACAACAAAATCGCCATCACCAAATCTAATCGATCGCAAACAAATACCATGACAATTTTCAGATCCACCGCAAAACAACCTCACCGTCGCCAATATCCACCACCAACATCACCAAATCCACCTGCCCCACCACCAACATCACCAAATCCACCTGCCCCACCACCAACAAAAAAAACCCCAAAAACCACCTCCACCACCAACCACAGATCCATAATCACCGACACTGCACAATCACTAACCACAAAATCACAGATCCACAATCAGTATAAAACCTAAAATCCAAAACCGCCATCACCACATATCCACCACACGCCCCATTCACAGCTACACCCACAACAGATCCACCACCACATCAAAGACCTCCACACACCCACCCATCAGCCACAGTAACGTCGCGGCGCCGGCAGCAGAATTGATGCGGTGGTGGCAGCGTCGCGACGCTGCTGCCATAGCATCGCGACGTCGGCATGGGGAGAAGGGAGGGAGAGGGCTGCTGCGATGGGGGGGAAGGGAGGAGGTGGCGACGATGGTGGAGAGAAGTGGCGGTGGAGACGACAACCGGTTGGGAGAAATGGTGAGATGAGAAAAATGAAATGAATTAGGTTAGGTTTGGGTAGATTTAAGGTTTCATATTTAAAATAAATTTGGTGGGGTAGGTAATATGGTGGGTATATAGGTTATTTTAATTTTATAATATCATTATTAATTAAAGATGATAAAACCTGATTTTTTATTAAATAAAGTTTAAACCTGATTTTCATAAACTTGAAACTAAATAGTTGCTTTTATGTAATTATCCCTTTTTTTTTAGCCCACAAAC
>CAIGRO010072768.1:0-20393 GCA_903798355.1 Fraxinus baroniana
AAAATTCAGTGGGCTGGAGATTGGATCGGGCTGTAGCCTGGTCCCAGTCCCCCAGATCCGTCCCTGTTATAAACTATGAGTACAATACCACCAAAGTTTGATTAAAAAGTTTATTTCTTCCAAATTATCGTAAAGAAAATGAATTATTTAATAATATATGCTACTACTAATTAGACCTATAAAAAAGGGTTGCACCATGTTGAGAGAAACTTCATGTGACGTAAGACTTGTCACAACATGACAAGTTATGCCAGATTTGATTAATTTGTTAAAAAGAAAAAAAAAAAAAAAAAAAAANCTACTAATTAGACCTATAAAAAAGGGTTGCACCATGTTGAGAGAAACTTCATGTGACGTAAGACTTGTCACAACATGACAAGTTATGCCAGATTTGATTAATTTGTTAAAAAAAAAAAAAAAAAAAAAAAAAAAAAAAACCCTTAAATTCAACCTTATAGTAATTATTCTTATTCAATCCTAAAGCAAAGGCTTTACACAACTGAAAAGGGCTGAAAATCTTATTGCCTTTTGTTTTGTTAATTAATAGAGAAAATAGATGTCATCAACAGTTCCAACAGTCACGCTTAAGTCACACATTAGGTTGTGCTGAATTAATTTCTTTTCTTTTTTCTTCAACTACACTTTTCTTTTATTTCTTTAAAAATGTCTCAAATACAAATCTATACGCAAGCCCCGTCTACATATATGTAGAAATACACATTTACCTAATAGTAACATATAATATTCTTGGACTACTAAATTAAAAACCGCATCACATGTCTGTATGTGTGTAATATACGTACTTTCCTTTGCTTACATAGCACGTGGTTATGTTGTATACAATAATATTTATACGAATCTACGAGTAAAGAGCAATTATTGAGTGTTGCTTTTCGCCAAAACCCAAAAAGCATAAAATAAACAAAGTGGATTAAGTAGAGGTATTTTTTTATAAATGATGAAGTGAAAGATGACTCATAAGCTTACATCAAACCCCATAAGAAGAAGGAATCTTACCCATTTTGTCTCAAAATGAAAAGAGCTTTTCATGTAAATGAAAGGGCAAATGATAGATTATCGTTGAAATAATCATGACTTTTGGAGTAGTTTATATATACTCCATAATTATGACTTGATCCATAATGTAGATTGATAATTAAAGTTATCCAAATCTGGTACCAAACCACAAATTGACAACCTAGCATGAAATAATTTCTATTTTTTTTTAAACACAACTTTGTTTTATAGTATGGGTAATTTTATTTTTTTCCCCAAAACCACTCTAATAAGACAGAATGGCATCGAAATTGGTTGATTCTCATTACAATTTAACTGATTTTGATTCTTAAATTCAGAAAAGAAGTTACTAAAAGAACAAAGAGTTTGAGATGATTAAAAAATAACCTCTGTGTCCTCCCAACGACGCAAGGTGTTTCTACTACTCTGATGAACAAATGTCACCTACAAAATGAGGTTGGAGTTTTCTCCTCCATTATACCTCTGACGTGAGAATTTGTATGTGATTTAGGAACATATGAAGAAAAAATAGAATGAGTATTCAAATAGCCAATCTTTTTCAGAATTCACACATGCCTGATGAGTATTTATAGGCATCTGAAACCATATAACTACTAAGCGGTTATCGTGTCATGTGTCCTACGTAGCACCTCCCAGTACCCCCATGTTTTGAGTGGAGACCTCTACCTACCAAGTGGTTAGTTGTGTTTTTGTTAGTCGTGGAACGGTTTCCATCCATCTTAAGGATGTTTTTAAGGTCAAGTGTTGTGTTGGCTTAATAGTGGTCAATAGCCCAATGTGGTGTAGAGGGTCTCGTAATGGTAGGAGGCCTAGCATGGGTGTAGAAGGTCTCATAGTGGTAGACGGCCCAATGTGGACGTAGAGGGCCTCACAGTGGAAAGGGGCCTAGTATGGGGCACTCTACGTATAGTGTTTAGACGGCCCAATGTGTTTGTTGACCATTGTAGATAATTTATGATGCTATCTAACATCACTAACCCCTCTATCTCTTGTCAATGTTTATTGATAAGGGGTAGCATCTTCGTCCTGATACGTTGATTTGGTTTGATTTATTTATTTACTTATTTTATTTTTATTTTTGAAATCGCCTCTTGGCTGGTCGACTGTCGACGAGATCAACAAGCCCCATCGATAGCCCCCCTCATGGGGTCAGTACATCCCCTATGACTACGATAACCTAACACATTTGGCCAGTCTTCCAATCGAATTCTCCCATAAAACATGTTGGCTCAACTAAGTCTTCAAACTAAAATTTGGAAATTGGACGGGATCGATGGGTGAGGTGGTTGTTCTTGAGATTCCAATATTCTTTATCGTTTATTATTCCCCTCTTAAATTGGAAAAATCACTTACCAAATTCAATCATGTTGATAATTATGTATATAGAGCCCATATGCCCAACCCATCAATCCCTTCTTCGTCTCAGTTTTTAATGAACTTCACCTCACTCCTAATCAAATAAACCCTAACGTGTGGAGAAATGCGTTGCATTTCTTTTATATTTGTTTTAGCAAAAAAATCTCACTCTCAGTAGACCACTGTAAGTGTTCTTTGAGATGCAAGAGCTAGCTCAGTATAATGCATGTCTTCTTCACCTCTAGAGTCCCCTCGCGCTTTCCTGAATTTAGGTATTCCAATAGCGGGTGAAAATATCGATTCTTCTTTGTTCGACCGTCTAAGGGTCAATTCCCTTTCAACACCTATTGGAGACATCCTCAAAATTGTCTCTTCAATAGTCCAGTCGAGATTACTCCTCTTTTAAGAGCACATTTTGTGCCTCTATTGGTCGTAAACACTTCAAATATGACATGGTGAAACCCTACTTAAATCAACGAGTCCATCCAACTTTTTCATGCTCTATGTTCACAACATCGATCATGTGTTGAACGTTGGGTTACCGCAAGAGTTGCAAGTTTCTTGTGCGAGGCAAATTCTTCGGGTTGGCAAATGCAAGTCTGTCCAATGCATCTGCTCGCTCATTGTCTTTCCAGGGAACCTTGGTTATCTTGAACCTTGTAAATCATCTTTACAAGTCTTTTATTTTCATTAGATACACTGTTATGTTTCCATCCCTCTCTTATCTTCAAATTCCCTTGTCACCTACCCAACCATCAATTGAGAGTCATTGCAAATCTCAATCGATGACACCCCCAGTCTGATTGCCAAGCCTAGGCCTGTGATTACTGCCTTATACTCAGCGTCATTATTTGTAGTTGGGAATTCGAAACATAGTGAATATTCCCAATTCTTCGAAATCCGATCTTATCACTATGATCTCTGCTCCGGATCCTTCTTCGTTTGAGGACATGTCTATAAAAATTTAACAATTTGCCTTCTGTTTTGCTGGCTACTCAGGTGGGGTGATAAGCTCAGCGATAAAGTCTGCTAAAGCATGCCTTAATAGCTTGGTTTGAATTCAATGTTGAACTCACTCAACTCGATCGCCCATTTCAGTAATCTCCTCGAAGTTTCTGGTCGATGTAAAATCTGCTTGACCAGCTGATCAATCATTACATGTACCATGTTAGATTGAAATTATTACCTCAATTTTCTGACAACAATGACCAATGCAAGCACTAGTTGCTTGGCCATGCTTATCTTGTCTCTACATCTTTTAGTACTTGGCTTATGTAGTAAACTTGCTTTTGTGCCCTTACAAATTCTTTCATTAACACCTCATTAACTGCCTGTGGTAATACTACCGGTAAAGACATAATACATCTTTGGGGCACGGACTAGTCAAAATTGGTTGTTGTCATAGTGACTGCAAGACTCAAGTAACTCTTCGCACCCCTGGGTCCACTCAAAGTTCATAGAGCCCCCAATAGCCTTGAAGAAATGTTAACATTTATCTACTGCTCAACTTATGAAGCGATTCATTACTGCTACGTATTCCGTAGACTTTTGGACCTTCTTCTTAATAGTAAGGCTTCTCATCTCCAGGATCACCCGAATCTTATTTGGGTTTACTTCAATGCCCCTCTACATGATCATGAAACCTAGGAACTTTACACCGGTGGTACAAAAAACACAGTTCTTCGAGTTGAACTTTAACCTATTCTGTCGAGTGACGTTGAACACCTTCTGCAACCAAACCACGTGGTTTTCAGCCTTAGTATTTTTGACTACCTTGTCATCGATGTAGGCCTCTATAAAATCTCCAATGAATCCATGAAAAACCCTATTTACCATTCTCTGATAAGTTGCCCGCATTTTTTAGACCGAACGGCATTATAGTATATCAATACATCTTGAAGTCAGTGATAAAAGACATCTCCTCCTGATAGGACTCGACCATAGAAATTTGGTGATACATGAAAAATGCATACAGAAAACTGAGTATTTCATAACTTGACATGGCATCCACCAGGAGATCTATCCAGGAGAGTGGGTATGAATCCTTTGGACACGTCTTGTTCAACCTGGTGTAGTCTATGCACATACGATATTTTCCATTTGATTTTTTTATGAGCACGATGTTCGCCAAAAACTGAGATATTGCACTTCCCGAATGAAAATCGCATGTAGCAATTTCGTTAGATTTCAAATCTGCTACAATACTAAACTCGTATCCCTCTGATACTAAAAATCTTCGATCATACCAAGTAGCCCGATCCCCTCCATTGGTGGCTCTACGTCTAGCATCATAATTTGTGGAAAACCTTTTGCTTGTATACTGTCAATGTAACATTTTCTAGATACATGTGATCCTCTCCTACACACCCAACCCTCTACTAGTCGGGAACTTCATGACCTGATGGTAAGCTGAGGAAACGGCACTAGCGTCGTTTAGCAATGGTCGACCGTAGATGACATTGTAGGCAATGGGGGTTTAAACAACTAAGAAACTTGTTATGATCACCATGGTCGTTGGATAAGTCCCTAGCGTGAACGGAAGCTCCATGTTCCCTCTAGCTTCACAATTGACCCTCCAAAGCCTTGCAGAGAGGTGGTCACCATTTTCAATTTCTCATGAGAAAACTTCAAATCCAAAAAGACGTCCCAAGTAAAAACATTCGCTGCAATTCATCCGTCGATCAACACCTTCTTAAAATCACAAATTGTTATGTCACCCACCACTATCAGGGCATCATCATGGGGCATGCTACGCTAATCAAGTCTTCCCTGTCAAAAGTGATGCTTTGACTGAACTTTGCCTTCTTCTGGATAGAACAAACCCCAACAGAGTGTGCATAGCTCTTCCTAGCTGAATTTAAGCTTCCGCATGTTGCTATCCCTCCAGTGATCACGTTTATCACTCCAGCTCTTGATGGGAGAACAATCCTCAACCTTTTGCTTGCCTCTATCATTTCTCACATATTTGGTCAATAGCCCTCGTCTTAGAAGACAGTCGATCTTTTCCTTCAGCTACATGCAATTTTCAGTATCATGTCCGTGAATCTTATGAAAATGGCAATACTTACTTTGATTTCTTTTGTGGATGGCTTCAACATTAGTTTTGTCCCATTCGAGCTCATTCATGTTCGGTATTTCTATCAACAACTTTACACGCGGGATGTTCAAAGAGTTGAAGGCCTTAACCTCCTCTTGCCTTTGCCTGATGGATCGATCCTGAGCGTACCCCATGTTCATGCACTCATTTTTCCACTTACTTTTGTCAATGAGTTTTCATTCATAACTTGGCTTTCGCTTGTGATTTTCTACCTCCCCATCTCTCTTTGAAATTTTTCGTGACCTTCTCTGCTTCCTCTGCATCAACGTCACTCTTCTTCAGCAAGTCATGAATCAATTATATGAGATTTTTGGATAGTGACATCTTAAAGGCCAGTTTCGCGTCCCATTAATCAATGATGTTACCATTGCAGACTTTTGAAAATCACTTATGCCAAGTGTCGCTTGGCTAAACCTAGCAAAGTATTCCTATAAAGATTCATTTTTCTCTTGTACAATTTGCATCAATCCAATGGCAATCTTTCTCTTCATCTTGCTATTCAAGAAATAAGCGACAAAACTCCTAGAGAGCTCATCAAATGTTTTGATAGACCGAGGTGCCAAAGTTGCTATCCAGTCTCTGGCCTCTTTCCTTAGTGTCAGGGTAAAAGTCGGATGCATTACTACATATGGGACAGTATAGAGTCTCATTAAATGAATGAAAGTCTGCAAGTGGTCAAGCAAATCCATGAATTTGTCATATGCCTCTATCATATGTTGTTTGAAGCCTTTCGCGTAAAGACCACCATGATCTCGGGTGCAAAATGAGTTTTCTTCCAAAGCCAATTATCTGTATTTGTCCTTCCTCTTAGATAATGCATCGTTTATCTTCTAGGCTATCATTTTCTCCATCTTTCATTCCAAATCTACCATGGGTCGTGACAACTACGATCCCTATAGCCCCCAAGTCTTTTGTTGTTGGTTGAATAACGGGTAGGACAATCGCTAGTGCCTCTTGAGGCGGTTGCTCGAACATGACCTCTGGCAGGTTCTATGGTGGGACTGTGGCTCTTGAGATTTACTTTACAAGAGTGTTATCATGGTTGCCAACTGAGTCTCCAAAGTCCTGAATTGGCTCTTCGTCATATATTGTGGCAGCGGCGAATCGTGATCTCTTGCGACAGACTCCGACTCCGTCTTTACTGTATTTTCGACCATACGTGTTTCACTCTTAGTTCATCTTCTTGACATAGCTTTTATGTTCAGTGTTTTCGTATAGACGGTGTCAATGAGATGATTATAAAATAACCTATGTGACCTCCTAGCGGCGCAAGGTGTTTCTGCTACTTTGATAAATGAATGTCACCTGTAAAATGAGATCGGGGTTTTTTCTCCCGTTGTACCTCCAGCGTGAGAATTAGTAGGTGGTTTATGAACATAGGAAGAAAAAATAGAATGAGAATTCAAATAGCCATTTTTTTCCAGAAGCATACATGTCCTGCTTGAAGAGTATTTATATGCGTCTGAAACCATGTAACTACCGGGCGATTATCATGTCATGTGTCCCACGTAGTCCCTCCCACTACCTTCATGTTTTGAAAGGGGGACCTCCACCTACCAAGAGGTTAGTTGTGTTTGTGTTAGTCGTGGAATGGTTCTCATCCAACTTAAGGATGTTTTTGAGGTCAAGTGTTGTGTTGGCCTCATAGTGGTCGACAGATCGATGTAGACGTAGAGAGCCTCGTAGTGATAGGCGGCTTAGCATGAGTGTAGAGGGTTTTAAAGTAGTCGATAGTCAGTGTGGACGTAGTGGGCCTCGCAGTGGTAGGCGACCTAGAATAAGACACTCTACGTAGAGTGCTTATTGAGTAATCTTTACCTTGTTGGCTATTGTAGATAATTATTGATGCTATCTAACATTAGAGTCGTAATTTAAATACGAAGAACCAAAGGCTACTAGAGATCAATTTGTAGAATTTTAATGACTTAACAACCTTTGTAATGGGACATTGAAACTTAAATGCCAAAATCAAAGGTCGAATACTCGTTTGTATAATTTTAATAAATTAAGAATCTTGGCCTATAATTTTCTCAAAATTATATTTTGAATATATGACGTTATCAGATTAGAAAAATCCAACTACTCATATGTGGAGAAATGGAGCTGCTGGGCTGCTTCCCCCTAACACTTTGGAAAGCCACCCCACCTACCTCACCCAAATGTAACTTCCACTCACCTTCCACTAAAGTCACTCTGAAATGATGAAACCCTAGTTAACTTTCAAATAAATTAAAAAATCTATATAGACAAGCAAACTATAGTTAATTAACTCTAATCCCCCATTAATAATTATATATTTTCTTCACATCACATGCACCGTTCCCTCTCTATATACTCCTTTCTTGTACCAAAATCTCTCATTGTACAATTTCTTGTGTTTCAAGAAACTCAAAAAGAATTGCCTACTGTCTGGTTTTCAGGAATCAACTTTTAAAATGAGTTGCAATGGGTGCAGAATACTTCGAAAAGGCTGCAATGAAAATTGCTTGCTTAGACAAAGTTTGCAAGGCATTGAAACTGCAGAAGCTCAAGCTAATGCTACTGTTTTTGTCGCCAAATTCTTCGGCCGGTCTGGCCTCATGTCCTTCCTTTCATCGGTCCCGGAGTCCCAAAGATCAGGTACCGTGTTAAACTATCTTATTTAAAAGTTTAAACTGTTTTCTTATATGGGCATTTCACCTCGCTACTAGTCAAATTCATATTTCCATCCAGTGAGGACGCGTTCACAATTTTCATAAATTAGGTGATGACGTGCTTTATTAATGTTATGTTGAATCATCTCGTCTATAAGCTAAGCTTAATCAATTTTTAATGAGATGAGATATTTTGTAAATTGCAGCGTTGTTTCGATCTTTATTGTTCGAGGCGTGTGGAAGGACAGTAAATCCAGTTAATGGAGCTGTGGGGTTACTGTGGGGAGGTAACTGGCACATGTGTCAATCGGCGGTGGAGACAGTTTTGTGCGGCGGCGTTTTACAGCCGTTACCGGAGTTTTCTGGGTTTGCTCAGCCCTCGGAGTTTGATGAAAGATCAGAGGATCTATATGGATCAAAAGATTTGAACTTGAGGCTTAAAAGAAATGGGCTTGATAACAAGTCACAAGATTTGGATCTTGGGCTTAAAGCTGGATTTCCGGCGAGAATGACGGCCGGCGATAGGAATAACCGGAGGGCGGTAAAAAGAAGATTGGCATCGCCGCCATCGGATAAGTCTGAAACGACCACGTTGGAGAGTGGTTTGATGTATCATCAAGAATTACAACACCATGATGGACATGAAACAAAGCTCTTGAGACTGTTTGTCTAGGTTTTTCTACATTAACATTTGATTAGAGGCTAATTGTGAGTATTTTTATTTTATTTCTTATTTTTATTATCGGGCATTTGGATGTTTTGGGGGCACTAGTTCCTGTACTCTTCATTTGAGTGACCATTTCAAAGTCGACTTTACTGACATGTTCAGAAAGTTATCTTTATTTTTCGTAGTATCTACCTTATACAGTTGAGTGTAATATTAGAAATGTTAATCTCGATGCATGCATCAAAATTGTTGGTTGTTTGTCCTTCGAGTAGAAATAGCTTGAAGTTTACATTCTCTTCTTTTACTTCTATTTCCTTCGGTGGGGGAAGAGGGAAATTACATGGTTACAACAAACTTTTGGTTTAGAATTTCTCCCTTCAAAATTCACTTGTGTTAATTTTTTAAGACTTCTAACATTATACTATGATATATTGAGAACACTAAACTTACTTTTGAAGGTAAAAACGAAATTTCATTCAAACTTAACTTAACATAATTTTGAATATATCTAACTTCGTACATCTTTTCTATTTATTTTCAAACACATTTAACAAAGCACCTACCACCACTCACCAAGGAGCCTTCGTTCGTTAATAATTTTGATGGCTTCAAAAAATTTCGGCAATCCATTGGACATGTCATGTGAATCTGTATCCAGCATCTTCCACTGATTTTAGCATACCAAATTGTTTTTGAATACTGTCACAAGGACCATGCTACAAGTACATAATTATTTACATAATACATTACATAATTGACAGGTGTCGCGCATCTATCGGCAGTCTACAATTTTTGATTTTTCCACGCTTTACATCCACGGTCAGATTTCTTCCACATGGACCTATGTAATCCATTATGTACATGGATTATATACGTGGAGAATTATCCATTGTCACAATTCCATTCTCAATAATTCAACATGTAACATCTCAATAGATAAAACATAGTCACAAGCATAATCGGAAATACGCTTACTATCGATTCATCCTTCCTGAACGCAATCATACCCTCCCTGACAAAAGTTGCCACTTATGCATGACTTGACCCTTTGAGTTGTAAAAGGGACATTCACAGGATTAAGAGGGGACCTACATTTTTTTGCAAGTTGCCATATCTTTTCATGCACTTGGTAATTCCTATTATGTGGGTGGGGTTTGGGTGGAAAATGCATCACAATTTCCGTAGCTTTAGGCCTTTCCGCATTCCCTTTTGAACCCAATACAAGAATAGATTCATTTAATCTTATACGGGTGGGGTGGGGTATCCTGCATGATGCCATTCAACTGCAATGAGTTGCTACATATGAAAAGAGCTTTTCTTGGGTCATGATCCATTCTTGATGTTCTCTTTTCTTCCATCCCGATAGTTTTCAGCCTGGTCACTCCATGTTAGACTTAACATGACTAGAAATAATCGATGAAGACAATAATCCTTATTAAACAGCCCACGGGTAAAGAGTTTTTTCTTAGGTCATGATCCATTCTTGATGTTCTCTTTTCTTCCTTTACAAACATAGTTTCAGCCTGGTGGCTATATGTTAGACTGAACATGACTAGATAGAATCAATGATGACAATAATCGTTATTAAATAGGCCCCTGGAAAAGAACAAAAAGGGTAGACTCGTAAAACTGATAGTTATACTACAAGATCAACCCTCAAGCCAGCGAATAAGTTGCAGACATCAAATATGAAAACAGTGCATTTCGAATATTACATCTATACATCACTTTTCTCGTTTCCATGAAATGAGGGCTAGTATATAACAGAAGAAATGTTTAATTAGTAAGAAGAGAACTATCATTTTCTATACTATTCAATATCCAGAGTACAGGACCGAGACATCAATGTGTTACAGAATGCCAAAATGATCATCCAAGACTTGTTATCCGGTACATTTTTCATCACCTTCGTTGCAGCCTTCACTAGGTCAAAAGCTTCGTATAATGTTAGCATCTAAAGTCGACTCAAATAAGGTCAGTTGTTAAGGTCTTGTCAGGCTGTTGATACTAGGATATTTTGTAATATATTTGTTCTCAGACTACTGTCTTCGACCTGTTGAATTTATTTATGGAAGGAAGAATAGTCAATCATTGATAGAAAAGATTATCTGGAGAGTTGAAGAAAAATGCATTTTACCTGCATGGCTGCTAACATGGATATAAGATCTGTGCATCGTTCGAGCAAAACCCGCTCTTTTGCCGTAACTTTGGCAAGTTCTGCTGTCAAAGAATTCACTTCTTCGACCTGAAATATGATTAATATGGTTCGTACACGGGTCAGCTATGCAAATAGAACAGCTTTCAACTGAAGATCAGATTGACACACGCTTCTTTTTCTTCTCACATGATAAGCAGTGGCGTTAAACATTGTATGAACAACTAATCCTGACTTAGGATACAGCAAAAGCTAATTAGGAATCAAAATGACGAGGTTTAACCGTTTAAGATAGATTACACATAGCTATGGCAATCAAGCCGAATGGCTTCATGAAGCTCGGGCCATGAGAAGCTCAGTTTTAACCAAGCCCAAGCCTGAGCTCGACAGGGCTCGCGAGCTGGCTCATAAAGCAGGTTCATGGGCCTGCCCTGCGAACCGGCCCGATGTGAAGTCAAACAGCCTGTGAAGGCGCAGGCAGCATTTTTTGCAGCATGTGCAGTCAATGCAAACCTGCAATTTCATTTTGTTTTTTTTATTCAAAAAAAAAATGAAAATTTTATTAAACAGTGGGAAAAGATTTCAGGCTGCTCGGCTCAGTTCGGTACCGGCCGAGTCCGAGCTCTCTTTTTGCTATGCGAGTCACTCTGAGGTCAGCTTGCTGACCAACAAGCCGAGCCAAGCCCGGAGCTGGGCTAACAGAGAAAAGCTGGCTTGACCCATTGCCATGGCTACATTACAGATATATAACTGAACTCGACTTGATGTAACTTTGATGTTAATAGAAATTGAAGCATACTTAATTCCAATTTAAAGTCGGAAATATACGAACAAAAGTCCCAAGTCCACTGGACATGGTGACAGTCATGGTTCCATAAAAGAATTGAGCCACTCCACCTAACACATATGTTGAAACCCCAAATCCCAACAATTGGTATCAAAGCCATGACCTGATAAATGCGCAAAATAAATCTCCAGACATTTGAAGAAGATTTGAGCGATGGTGTGGTCTCTAGTTAATCATGCTAGCAAGAGATTTCATGAAGGTGAACTCTTTTAGTTGTGGGAGCCTCCACGGTAAAGCAAGAATGGTGCAATGGACATGATAAATCTCATGGTTGAAATAAGACGAAACGAAGAAGATCATCACTCGAGGGAGGCCCTGATGATCATTCGTGGGCCATAAAGACATGTGCAAACAAAAATCCGGATGCTCTTGGGTTTATAAGAGGATTGGTCTATTTCACCTAATAGGTTTGTTAACCTTATGGTATGGAAGCCCAAGCCCCAACACTAGATCATTTAATAAGCAATTAACAAGATAAGAGATCAATCCTCAGCACAGCCTCTTCTGTTTTGCAGAAAAATGCAAGCAGAAGAAGCTTTCGTGCAAGTCTTTCAACTCTAACACCTCGCCTTTCTGCTTGATTTACACTAGGAAAACAAACAAAAGAAAAATCCAGTAACACATTCTCCATTTGAATTTGCTTCTAAGTACTTAGCAGTGAACCAGTCCTTGCTGGATTGCATTTTATAGCGTATTAAATTCCCAGACACTGTCGTAATCAAGAAGCAGCATCCAGGTAAACATGAGTTCATAAGATTACCGTTGGTAGAAGTGAACAAATTGATGATGTCATAGCCTGCATAACATCAACTGCTGAGCCAATAGCATCCTTCAAGCTCTGGATGTCGGCCTGGAAAATTGAAAAGATTGTTGATTTTATCAAATCACGACAGGAATTTGTTTCAACATTAGAAACAAAGAAATAAGTATCTCGAGACCATACAGTTGCTCCTCCAACGACTGGAAGGCGAAGAGTGCTAGCTTTCAAAGCTTCAATAGCACCAAGCAAAGAGGTGGAATGATCTTTACCCAGAGAACCCCAATCTTCTAAAAACATTATCTGCAAGAAGATGAAGGAAAATAAATATTTACAGTAGATTAAATTACATTAAGAAGTGTGAATTCACAAACCAACCCCAATTATATTTCAGCAAAAACATAGTTTATATTATTTAAGAGGAAAACTTCTAGCAAATTTACATCCGACAAGAAAGATTATATTGTGAACACATGAAGGGCTTAATGCACAAATTTCTCTTATTACCCGTTCTACATGTTCCATGATGTGTGTGAAAAGAAAAAAGACATGCACATTTTTTTTGTAGTTTCATCTTTGTACAATGGAGTTCTTGAGCATGTTTCAAGACAAGTATATAGTTAATTTTCCTGATAACATTTTACAATTAAATAGATCCTACTAGGTACAACCATATCTTACCTTCTTTTTCGTCTTTTGCAGAGGTAAGAGGTATATTGGCAATACTATGCCCTGCTTGGTTTAGTTTAAAATTATTTTTTTAATAAATTTTGATAAAAGTTGGTTAAATGCGTAGTTGAAAAGTTGTGGGTCCCATGAAATGGTGATTGAAAATGAATTTGAGGAAAAATAAGTTGGGTTATGCTACATGTACATAATAAGGTGGGGACCACGAGCCGCCATTTCAAAACACACACAGGACCCGCACACATTGTGAGGGGGGTACACCATTCGGTAACCCCCCATTATGTACAAGGGGATTTTCCCAAATAAGTTTTAGAAAATGCGGGGTCAAAACAGGGGCTATATAACTTTACTTCATGATTTCATAGTTTTTTATCGAAAGATCACTATATTATTTATAATAAAAAAATATGTAGAAAATTAATCCAAATATAAATCTGGAGGCATATATATCATGTAATTTACCTCAACTTTAGTTTTGTTCGAGTAAAGACAACCGTAAAAAAATTCTTCATGCAATTCAAAATTTTGTGCAGTAATTGAAGGCAAATAGTTGTATGAGATTATGACTATTATTGCTGTATAGTCATACGAGTACCATTTTCTTATTCAAGTTTATCAATCCAACTTCATTTTAACATTAATAGTGCTTTATAAATCTCATTTGATTAATCAGATCCCATCAGGTCAAGCCCTGGTTATTGGAATTTCAAGTTATACAATCATTTTTCACAAATGATCAGACAGGAATCTGTAATATGAAACTGATCACGAACACAATGAACAAGACCAAGATTGCGAAAAGGAGGAAGAGAGAGAAGAGGGAGAGAAAAGAGAGAAATTAGATTGAGGAAATATCAGATTTTATTCAATGCCAAAAGCTGTCTGTATCACAATTAATAGACCTTCTTTATATAGAGTCTAAGCAAACCTAATTTGAGAAGGAAACCAAGGGAATAAACCCTAATTTAATCAAACTAGAAAATCTACCAAACAATAGCCTAATTCAAGTTTATCAATCCAACTTCATTTTAACATTAATAGTGCTTTATAAATCTCATTTGATTAATCAGATCCCATCAGGTCAAGCCCTGGTAATTGGAATTTCAAGTTATACAATCATTTTTCACAAATGATCTGACAGGAATATGTAAAATGAAACTGATGACGAACACAACAAACAAGACCAAGATTGCGAAAAGGAGGAAGAGGGAGAGAAAAGAGAAAAATTAGATTGAGGAAATATCATATTTTATTCAATGCCAAAAGTTGTCTGTATCACAATTAATAGTCCCTCTTTATATAGAGTCTAAGCAAAAGAAACCAAGGGAATAAACCCTAATTGAATCAAACTAGAAAATCTATCAAACAATAGCCTAATTCTAGTCAACTAAGAAACTATAATATACAACAATAAAGTAATATAAAAAAACTATCCTTATTCCCAATCAGAAACAGAATCAAAGAATAGAGCTTACTTGTCCCTTGAGAATGGAGGCCAGCTTCAACTTTTGTCTAAGCAACTGCAGTCGGTGTCTTTTTTTGGTGACAGTATCACGTAGATCAGAGATTGTTATCCACGCATTCCATAGATTTTTCTGGTATAGAAAAAGATTTAATTTGTAAAATTTTAGAATACCAGGTATGACTCGTATATGCAGTATGAAACATGTTAAAAGAGTTCAGTGAAGTCCCAGATACCTAGAACTAGACATGCATCTATGCTACTTGCTTGAAAAGGAGAAGCATAAAATATTCTTGCAAATAAAATACAAAAAATGGAAATTCGAAAGTTGCTCAGGAGATCCAGATTTAGATATGATTTGCTTTTGAACATACTGAGCAACGTGCACTCCATAACTTGGTTCTGATCATAGAACTGACAAAAAATTAACATGTTCGGTAGTTGAATCAACAACAATAAAATGGACATTGTATGTGGAAGATAAAAGAAAAGCTAGGAATTTCAAGTTTGTCTCACAGAATCAGTACTCAAAAGGAAAACGAAATCAGAAATTCAAGTGGCTAAATCAATAGTCATAATTTATCTTCCAACTGCAAGAATTCGTATCACACGCAACACACCATCATATGCATAAAATATAGTCACTCATATTTTAACTGGCATCATTTGGTAAGAAATTCTAAACATTAAAGTTCATTATGTTTTGTATATAAAGCTTTTGCTCAAAGCTTTGCAGCATTAGTTTAAAGTTGCTATGATTTCCCAAAGTTCTCAGTGCATATGGAATTTTAGTATCATAAAAACAATGAGAAAGAATAATCAAACAGCTTGGCACATTCCCTTCCTATATTTCCCCTTTCCATTTCTCACCCCCTTTCCCATTTAGGAAACATCAAAAATTAAAAAATCATTACACTAAAATCTTTCAGCAAGTACCATTGTCACATTATATGCTTTTTACTTGACTCCGGTATTTTAATATCTACCTAATCAATGTAATAAAATCTGATGCACTGATCCTAACACATTTTGAAAGCAATTTAATGCTTTAGAACTCTGAATCTATAAATTACACTTTGTACAACATCGAGGTTTTGGCTTTTCGATTTTCTTACGCTCATTTCATCATCAGAAATTTATATAACTATTTAATATTCCTTTCATAATCAATAACATTTAAAACAACTGTAACTCGAAAATAAATTTTGAGGATGATTTTGGCAATCATTTGTTGCACATTTTGATAGCAATTTAATGCTTTAAAACTCTGAATCTATAAATTACATTTTGTACAACATCAAGGTTTTGGCTTTTGGATTTTCTTGCACTCATTTCATCATCAGATACTTATATAACTAGTTAATATTCCTTTCATAATCAATAACATTTAAAACAACTGTAACTCGAAAATAAATTTTGAGGATGATTTTGGCAAACATTTGTTGTTGTTCGATCTAGAACTATGTCAAGTGATAGGTCCAATGAAATCAATTTTTTCTCAACCAACTGTGCTATGTTAAGCTTGGTCTACCTCTACCTCCTCCACCTTCTTCAACTAGAGTCACATCATTTCTTAGCATTGGGATTTCACTTAAGAATAGAGAAACTCAATCATCTAGTCATATTTCCTTAATTTATTATCAATTGATTGTGCCACCTCCACTTGGTCAATATTTTATTTCACATGCCATTGAAGCCAAAGGTGTCAGCATGTGAAGGTGGACAATGTGCTCCAGGGAATTTGGTATTACACCTATTCTAATATGGCCATACATCTGCCGTCATAACATCCTCATTCTGCTACAATCATGTTATCTAACCAAGTTATACCATGTTCACTTAGCCCCTGTTTGGCCCCCATTTTCTAAATTCTTTTTTTACTTGAATTCATTTTCAATCACTCATTTCACGGGTTTCACAACTTTTATCAATTTTTCAACCACTTATTTTAAAAACTATTATCAAAATCTACTAAAAATCTAGTTTTTAGCTAAACCAAACAAGGGCTTAATTTATTCTCAGTTTGAGCCACGTCCACTTGGTGGTGCATATTGTAATTCATAATTTCTGGCGAATCTATCATAACATCAATTATTTTTGCTACAATCAAGTCATCTAATTTGTTATGATGAAATTAACTGTGCATATAAACTATTGAGAGCTGATCGTGTTTAATAAAACAAAAACTTTTTTCTTCTAGTATTATGTTCAAGCATTCCTTCTCAAACTGTTCTAAATTCTTCATTACAATACTCCAGCTTTCCCTGCAATTGTTGGCATATCTGGGAAGTGGGAACTTTATCATCTTTCCCTGTAATATTTTTCACACTCACTGGAAAAGTTGTGTTTTCCGACAAAATGTTAGGAATACAGGGCATACAAGCTTTCTCATTTGACCACGTAAAGAACATGACTAAAATCGCAATCAGAAGTATCATTATAAACACTTGTTACTCGTGCATAATTCTGAAATCTGAAATGTTAAAGAAAAAGTCCATATGATAAGAAATCTAAGTAACCAACTATAATCTACACGCGTGTTATTTCTATGGACAATATATTTCTTCATCTCAAAGACTTCCCTTTCCCAAACACCATATTACACACTAATATCATCACTAAAATTTCCAGAAAAAATAAATGTCTTTATAGTTTCAAATTGGCCCTGCGAAGGATCACATAGAGCGTGTAAAGAGAAGGAACATAGTTATATGCATGGAAATATATCCTTGTGAGAAGTTGTGTACTAAGTTCCATCAGCTTATACCGGCCCTAAGTTTAATCATACGTCTGTCACATTCATATCTTAAATGTTATCTGTAGGCGAACCAAAATAAGGAAAGGGGTCTTAAATGCTGATAGGAGCTTCCAACGGCTAGAAAGAAATAAACTCGCTTGGCCCACCATGAATGTAAAGTGTTTCGAGAATAACTTTTGTCACAAACAAATATCTCGATCATCATTCTTAAAAGGTATATGCAGATTATTGTTAAAGATGTTCAAGGTAAGAAGTTTAATTCTAAAATAAGATTCTCACCTCTGCATTGTGTCTCTGCACCAGCAAGATCACTTCAGTCCTAGCATTGGCAAAACGCCACTGGAGGTGCCGATTATACAGAAGCCTCAAAAAGTGTGCATCAGCAATATGGTTTTCACCTACTTTCCCTCTCCGAACATCAACAGAAAAACTAAGAACTGATGGTGTCTCGTTGAAATTATTAGTAATGGTGCTAACAGCATTTCTGACGCGAGATGGACTAATTCCCCGGTATGGAGATGATCCCACAGGTGTCATAAGCTTGCTCGGAGATGCAGGTCTAATACCTCCACGAATAGGGGATGACAACGGACCATCACTTGCATACTTTTTCAACTTTGGAGGCACAATTAGTTTTGAACTGGGATTTGTTGACAAAGGAGAGCCTGGATCCTGCAACCTCCTCAACCTACTATTGGTTTCTTGCCAAAACCTAGCCGAATTAACAATTCCACGGGGACCACTTCTTCCACGGAAATCTCCTCCACTTTCTTGAACTCCAGATGTACTACCAGAAGAGACACTGTCTGAATCAGATGCAGTAAGATCAGATGGTACAGATGACTCATTATTAGCCAAATTCCTATCTATAACTTGTTGAGCTGTCTTTAAAAGATCTGAATAGCCCAAATCAAGATTCAACCTGCCATCAAGTGACGCCCTCCTCTCATCAATCATAGATTGTTGCAATGCTCGAACCACATTTCCAGATCCAATGAGCGTACTCCTCTCTAAACCACCGCCACTACAATTCAAACTCCTCGACAATGGATTCACCAGCCGGTTCTTTGTCGGCCACCTATGCTGATCAACATTCTTAGAATTCTCTACTTGATCTCCTCCCCTCTCAGCCTTTCCTCTCAATGGAGTAGCACTCCTCTCCGGAGTACCCTTCCTCACACTACTCAAATTAGGTGAAGGCGGGGCAACCTTACTCTTAGAATTCTCTACGTGATCTCCTCCCCTGTCACCCTTTCCTCTCAATGGAGTACCACTTCTCCTCCTCTCTGGCGTACCCTTCCTTACACTACTCAGATTAGGTGAAGGCAGGGCAACCTTACTCTTACTAAAGGGTAGAGAAAAGGCTTCGCCTTGAAAGGAAACTGATAAACTCCGAGAAGAAGTGACCAGAAACTTAGAGGCTGCTGAAACTTCAGTCAAATTCCCATGCTTGGAATCAAGATCAGGTGCTAAAGGCCTGGCAGCCACGGGCCGCCTCCGGTCTGCGGACACGGACCTCTTGGCGCATAAAGAAGGAATCTTTGACACCGGGGTCAAGTTTCTAGAAACTAAAGGAGAGGGATACCTTCCAGAAGAAGAGGAAGATGAGGAAACTGAAGAGGAATACGAAGTGGACGTGGAAGTTGAAGGGGACATGTATCTTGAAGAAACAATTCTTGATTTGGGCCTCCTGGGATTGTTTGAAACCCCATTACAATCATCTTTTTCGGAAGACAACAATGGAGGTCTTCTTGAAGCTATGATTTTGGGGTTTTCAGAAACAGCGGCCACCATCTTCACAACCAAGAAAGTACATACACATACACAGAATAAAAAATGAAAATTCACCTCTCACATTGTACTTTCAAACCAAAATAATCTTACCTAGAAGCCCTTTATCATCACCATACGCAAACCTGCTATAAAAATCAAGAAATCCCACTGTAACTCAAGATACCATAATAGGTCTTTGCAAGATTCCACATTTTCCCAAGATTTCTTGGTATAAAGGTAGTGGATTACAGTTCAGCTAATTTCCCTAAAAAAACTGAAAAAAGTTGTGATTTTCCGGCCGGAATTAAGAGGGAGAAAGGGACAGAAATGGTGTTGTGGGGAGTTGAGATTTGGGGGCACAGAGTTCTTCGGACTAAGAGTGGCCAGTGGGCTCTGGGTGGGTAGGGGTGAACTTTGGATAGTCCTTGCGCGAACCAATGTTACAACTTTTCATTTTTAATAATTTTTTAATGGTTTTAGTGATTTTTAATTTTTAAATTTAAATATTTTAATGATGAGAAAATTACATAACTGCTTGCATTTGTTTATTCCAAACTCGTTGATAGGGGTTGATGGACTGTCTCAACCGTTAACTCCTCCCCCACAAAATTTAAATCATAATCTAAGGCCCGGTTTGAGCCACATTATATTGAAAATAAGAATGAAAAATATAGCCGTTATGGGCCCCACACAAGAGATAGAAAGTATGAATTTTAATGTTGATGTGATGGATAACGGTCATATTTTTCATTATAATGAAGAAAAAATGTGGCTCAAACGGGCCCTAACTATGAAATTTAATTATATGATAATAATAAAAATAATTATAGTTTTATTGTTAATAATAAAAAAATTTAACTATCTAGTTTTTTTAATTAATCAGCCTCGTTTGATCTACACTATTATTTCATTAAAATGAAAAGTATGACCGTTATCAATCACGTCAACATTTAAATTCAAAACTCTATCTATTTTGTGGGCCCTAATAACGGCTATATTTTTCATTCTCATAATTTGGCTCAAACATGAGCGATATATATAGGGCGTGTTTGGTATAACTTAAAATCCAATTAAAATTGAAAATATAGTTGTTATTGGGTCTCACTCGTCTAATAAAAGTCAACAACAACGGTTAATTTTTCAATTTTTAATCCGATTTTAAT
>CAIGRO010072845.1:0-12444 GCA_903798355.1 Fraxinus baroniana
TTTTAATAAAAATTGATAAAAATGTATAATTAAAAAGTTGTGAATCCCATAAAATATATAAATAAAATTAAGCATTGAATTTTGATTTGATTAAAATTTACACCAAACAAAGGCAGAATATAGAAAACCAAACCATATGCAGAACCAAATATCTATTATAATCTTAGAGAAGTAACAAATTTCCCTTACAGATGGAGCTTAATCTGATAAAAATGCTTTAGTAAGCGATAAATAACATATAGCATAAGAATAAAACGAGCAATGATGCTCGTAGAAGTACATGAACAACCTAACTATATAGGTCATCTTCATCAGCTGCACCGGCAGAAGCAGCAAAAGGGTCAGATCCAGTAGCACCAGCACTCGCCGTCTCTGCAAATCTAAATTCAGTCCCAAACCCTCTTGACTGCTGCAACGTCTGGGCAAATGCCTGGTACTTGCGAATGTCGGCATCACTGACACTCCTCCGTGCATACTTCATTGATTCCTCAAAATGAGAAGGTTTAATTTCAGCCACTTCATCTTCAACATCCTCCTCCATGGCCTCAGGATTCTCACTTCTTCTCTTCTCCCTCTCAATATCCTTAAAAAAAACTCAAATATTTAGAATCACATTTCTGCTTAACATAAAAAGCTGAATTCGAAAGCAATATTAAACAGCAGAATTAACCGCGAAAGGAAGGAAAGCTGATATAACCTACTTTTTCGATGTTCTCTCTTATCGCATATTTGACTGCACGTTGGCATATTTCTGTAATGTCAGCACCACTGAAACCTTGAGTGTACTTAGCAAGGGCTGTCAGGTCTATATCTTTGGAAAGTGGAGATTTTCTCAAGCAAGCCTTGAAAATCTGAAGGCGCGACTCCTCATCAGGGAGAGGAATATAAATCAATTGATCAAGACGTCCAGGACGAAGAAGTGCAGGATCAATTATATCAGGTCTATTGGTGGCACCAATAATGAAAACAGTTTTCTTTGCGTTCATTCCATCCATTTCCGTTAAAAGTTGATTCAATACTCTGTCAGCAGCACCCCCAGCATCCCCTACACTGCTTCCTCTCTGGAAGAGAGATTAAAAAAAAAAAAAAAAATCTTTGTGAATGGGGAACTAGAATCTCAAGCAGAAACTACATTAACATCTGAGGGAAATGTGACGTGCCTGAGTAGCAATCGAGTCCAATTCATCAAAGAATAGGACACATGGGGCAGATTGGCGAGCCTTGTCAAAAATTTCTCGAACATTGGCCTCGCTCTCTCCAAACCACATAGTGAGCAATTCGGGACCCTTGACACTGATGAAGTTTGCCTGACACTCATTGGCAATAGCCTTGGCCAGCAAAGTTTTTCCACATCCCGGGGGGCCATAGAAAAGAACTCCCTTTGAAGGTGACATGCCAAACTTCTCGAACTTCTCAGGATGCTCCACTGGATATTGAACAGTCTACATAACAAATGGTGAATCCAAAAGTTAGATTCAAAGAAAGGTTTCTACTCCATGACAAAATTTGATCGATACACAAATACAAAAAACTACAGGATCCATAGCACATGAATCAAATGGTACCTCTTGGAGCTCACGCTTGACATTCTCGAGGCCTCCTATATCTTCCCAACTAACATTGGGTACTTCAACAACCTGTAGCATCCAAAGATGCAATTTAAAAGCTGTCGAGCATGAAAAAAAAAAATAATAAAAATAAAATCTACACTTACTGTTTCACGTAGAGCTGAGGGGTTGCTGGTTCCAAGAGCAGTCTGGAAGTGCTCATTAGTAACAGCCATGGAGTTGAGTATCTCTGCATCGATGGTATCATCTTCCAAGTCAATCACATCCATCTTCTCCCTAATGCATTGAAGGGCAGCCTCAGTGCACAGAGCTGCCAAATCAGCACCGACATAACCATGTGTGTCTTTGGCAATTCTTTCCAAATCAACCTGCAAAATGTTTCAGAGATTAGAATGGGATTATAAAGTTTTCAATGAGGTAGGAAAGGATATACTAGAACAAAAGTCTAGGGAATTGGGATATCTAAATGTACATCTTCAGCAAGCTTCATGTTCTTGGTATGAATACGAAGAACTTCGAGACGCCCAACTTCATCTGGAACACCAATATCAATTTCCCTATCAAATCTCCCAAACCTTCTCAAGGCAGGGTCAATGCTATTGGGACGATTTGTAGCACCCATTACAATAACATGAGCACGGGATTTGAGTCCATCCATTAGCGTTAAGAGTTGGGAAACAATTCTCCTCTCAACCTCTCCATTGGTCTTCTCTCGTTTGGGAGCAATTGAATCAATCTCATCAATAAATATGATTGATGGTGCATTTTTCTCAGCTTCCTCAAATGCTTTTCTGAGATTGCTTTCACTTTCTCCTGCCAATTTTGACATAATTTCTGGTCCATTAATACAGAAGAAGAAAGCACCAGTTTCATTAGCAACAGCTCGAGCGATTAGGGTCTTCCCAGATCCCGGAGGTCCATAAAGCAGTATTCCTTTAGGAGGCTTCACACCAATTGATTTAAAAAGCTGTGGGTGCCTCAGTGGTAGCTCCACTAACTCTCGAATTTGCGCCATCTGTTTACGTACACCACCAACATCATCATAGCCAACCTCATCCAACCGATCCTCATCCTCCCTTCTAACAGGCTCTCCCTCACAGAAGATCTCAGTATCAGGGGCAACGACACAGTACTCGGGAGGATCAGTCTCAATAACCTTGAATTCTACACTTCTCATTCCTCCCCTTACAAGAAAAAAATCGCCCTTCCTCACCGGTCGGTATGCCTCAAGGAAATATGCTGCATATGAAAGAAAAAAGACTAAATCCATTGCCTATTCAAAGAATGAGAAAAAAAAAGGGGGGAAGAAACTTTGAATCAAACAGTCTACAATATAACTAATCAATGGTGAAAAGCAAATGACTTAGCATATATTAAAATTATGCAGCTAGCTTTTCGTTCATAGATCTATACATATGTAAAGAAGCTCTTTTCTTCCTCAACACTATTTGAGTTGGGAATCTAAGCCTCTGTTGGTAGAAATTAAAATTCAGATTTTAATCTAAGTCAAAGTCAACAATTAATCTTAACCACACATTTCATAGGACCTACAACTTTTCAACCACACATTTTATCAATTTCTATCAAAATTTACTAAAAATTTGATTTTAATCCCTACCAATCACGGGTTAAATAATGTAAGGTAACCAAGAAAAGATCCAAGGAGAATCAATCAGATTGTTGGCATAATGCATCAGAAGACAAACCACTTCCCAGATTTAATTTGCTTGTGATCCACTAGTGCAATTTAATATTAAAAAAATTGAGAAGTATAGTTTGAAATTGGAAAGAAAAAGAAATTCATAGATCAAATGATGAAGAAAATAATGTTTTATCCTACTAAGTTAGAATTTAGAAACATGTTAAATTTTAATTCACCCCAAATGTCAACGATGAATAGTATCAGAGAGGAAGCAGAAGAAATAATTAATTAGACTAAACAACTTCAACAAGCCGCACAAATTTAAATGCTTTAAAAACTTACGTTTTAGGTAAGCGTCAAACAGGTTTCCAGTAACACCTTCGATGGTGTCATCCACAGGAAGAATGTGGACACGCTTCCCATACTTGACATCAGCACATTGATGAACAGAAACCACATCTCCGAGCCTAACCCTTAGGTTGTTTCTCACTACCTTATTCATCCGTATCTTTGGTTCATCACAAGTATCATCAGCAAGTGCAATACAAACTGTGTCCTTTCTTTTCTTACCCTACACGAAATCAAAACCAAATGAGTAAACGTATAACAATGGCAAATTGTATTAAATGTAAGTCTAAACAAATTAGCATCAAAGTCCCTAAATCAACCCAAGTTCTACAAACACTAAACTATCCACCGTAGTACAAATACACGGGACCAAACTAAATTTAAAATCCTAACTTCAACATACACAACTAAAAATTATGCACCTTTATAAAGCAAATTTAACATAAATTTAGAGCTCCAATAAACCGATACTTGGCAACTATATTATGTCCGTTTATAGAAACAAATACTTAGTTGAGCAATTAATTCTAGTTCTTATTCCGCATATTCTAAAACAATAATTTCCAATTAGGCACAGCAAGTTTTAGATCTAAATCACTGGTTCTGGTTCTGGTTCTGGTTCAGCTTTAAGGACACATTATAATTCGTTTATAAAAGTTTCAATGAAAGACCAGAAGACAAATTAAAGAAATTCAATCTCAGAAGACCAGAGGCTTTTAAATAATAAAAGCAAAAAATATTGAAGAATCCCGTATACCTCTAAACATCCAATTTTTAACACATAGTCAGCCAAAGAACAAACCCAATTATGCCTTAAGAACACATTGTCAGCCAAAGAACAAACCCAATTATGCCTTAAGAGGCCAAATTTTGTTAAACTTAGAAATTGCCCAGATCTTAAACTCCAAAAAATCCTCCATCTATAACACTAAATACCACGCACCCTCAACTTCCCAATCACATTCAACCCTCAAAACCATATAAAATCAAATATATAGTGCAGAAAAAGGAAAATAACCTACATATCAATTCAAATCAAATATCATATGCAGTGAACAAAATCTAACCTTGATTAAGATGGTATCTCCACGGAAAAGCTGAAGCTTTTCCATAGTATCAGGATGGAGAGCCACCACGGAATTATCATCATTAACGGCCTCATCCACTACCAGCCTATTCGCTGCCTTTTTCCTTTCCAATATCGCCGTACTGAAATCCCTCTTCGCACCCCTACTGCACATCATAAACAAAACCCACAAAATTCAATCAAAAAAGAAAAAAAAAAATCAAATACAAGTAAATATACTTCTTACTGTACATGAACGTATGAAAATAAGCAGAGATCTGAGAATGTATTGACGGACTTACGAGTCTGACGATTCAGCTTGATTACTCATGGTAATTTATATGCAGATTGAAGGAAAAATTGAAGAAGGCTCAGAGAAATTTTTGCCGATTGAAGAACAAGAATGCGAGATCTTGAGATTGCGTAAAGGATATTTATAAGTAAAATTGGCTCCGTTTCTTGTCTAGAAAGAAAGGATTCTTTGTTCACCCTTTTTCTTTTAGAATTCCTTCGTTGCTTCTAACTTCAAAGTAGTGCGTATATCAATTTCTTTTCTATTATATAATGCTCCTTTCTTTCTTTTTTCCTTTTGGCCTTTTTTCTTTTCTTTTCTTTTTTCTTTTTTCTTTTTTGTCTTTTTTTGTAATTTTGGGAGTTATTGTGCCCCCACTCATAACATAAATTATTTTTAAATATTTGATGAATAAATAAAAATTTAAGTCTTTTTTGAAAAATTTATAAATATTTTATAAAAAATTAATAAGATGAATAATAGTGGATCCTCGAAAAAGTAATAGTAATAATTATAAATATTTTATTAAAATTAACGTGTAACTTTAATCAAATTTATAACAATCCAAATGGAGACTAACTGGGTCCTCAAAATGGATGAATAATAATAGTAATAATTACAAATGTTTGATTGAGGCCCCGTTTGATCTACATTATTATTTCATTAAAATGAAAAATATGGCCGTTATTCATCACTTTAACATTTAAATTCAAATTTTTTATCTCTTGTGTGGGCCCCAACAACGCTATATTTTTCATTCTCATTTTACAATAATTTGGCTCAAACGGGGACTCATAATAAAATATTTTGCATATATAATCTCAAAATTTTTCATACTTTTTTAAACACACAAACATAGGAGTAATACTTTCCTCTGGCCCATCGAATATGTATTTTTTCAAATTTTCTTTCTTTAATTTTAAACTTTTGAAAAATGATGTTTGAGATGGGGTGGCATGTCAAAATTTAATGATTGGGATGGAGTGGCATGTCAAAATTTAATGATTGGGATGAAGGTGTGAAAAATTCCTAAGTTTCAATTCTAAGCGTCAAATGAGTACTTTGGTTGTTGTTAAATTAAAGTTTAGTGGCTTGATTGTTATATATTAAAATTTGGCGACCTAAGTTACATCTGAGGTGAAAGTAGGTGATCGCCAGTACAATTAACTATAAATAATTAATTCAATTCTCAGCAGCTAAACTCTGAACTCCAACGAGGTTCCGAAGGAGGAGGAGAAGTTTGAGAGAGAATGGAAAGTGGAAACCCACCTCCGGAGCAAAAAGGGGCTCCACGGATGATGAACGAAGACCTGAATTTAAGCCCTAACATGAAATCAAAGCCCAAGATTGTAGTGATAATGGGCACCACTGGCTTTGGAAATCCAAATTGACCATAGACCTCGCAACCCACTTCCCCATTGAAATCATAAATGCCGACTCTATGCAGTTTACTACACATGACTGATGATGACGTTATTCAGTGGATGCTTTGTAAAGTTTGATTACAGATTGAAAGTGAATAAAAAAATCTGAGAAAGGAAAGAGAACTGTAAAAGGGCAAGATATGTATTCACTACTGTTATAATGAATCCAATTATTTGACAGGTTTATCAAGGATTGGATGTTCTTACCGATAAAGTTCCCGTTCAAGACCAAAAAGGTCCTTGCTTTATACCATCTACTCTACCTGTAGTCTCACAAACTTAGTCTTGAAAATTGTGTGTGTACTTCTATTCAGCTTTGTGTAATTGACCTTAGCTATTTTACTATTTATATCATTCACGTATCTTTTGAGGCAGGAGTGCAGCACCATCTGCTCGGGACAATCGGCCCAAATGTCGTATTCACTGCCAAGGACTTCCGGGATTGTGATATTCCAGTGAGACAACTTTTTATGATTATATTAATATTTATCTGGCATTACTTTTTGTTATGTTTACGAGCCATTTTGACAAAGGATAATCTTGTGTGAGAGAAGTAGATTAATTTGCCAACTACCCTTTGATGTCGTTGTTTACCCACCATCGTTTCTCTCATAATATCTAGTAGCCATTGTTTAAAATACCTTCTGGGGCTATGCCTTGACTCCCGTCTCACGTGATGTGCTCCTTAAACTCCTCAGAGTTTATGACTTGAATGCCATTTTGTGAGGCTTACACCTTGATTTCTAAGGACTCGAATATCACTGTGTATCATTTCAAACTGTTCAGATTCTTCGCTACGTTGTGAAGGAAATGCGGAAATATGATGCTTCACATTAACATATAGATGCATCTTTATTTTTAAACGATAATGAATAGTTTTGGCAATTTATGAAAGCTGCCCCCACTGATTGATTAACGAATACGAGACGTGGAGATAGCTAAAACAGAATAACTAAGCATTCAACCCTATAGCATTACTTATTGTTAAGAGAGATAGACAACAGTATTTCTTATAGGAGCCTGTCTTCTACTACGTAAGACCTCATTATGAAAACTAGAGTCCTTCATGCTCTTTATCTTTAATTTTCATATTTTCTGGACAGAGTGTGTAAGACGAAAAATAAGAAAAGGCTGGTCATATGATTGGTTGCCCCTAAATCAATGATCCAAAGAACCTTATAGCTAGTAGAAATAAAGATTGGATTTTTCCCTTTTTGAGCTTATGAAGAAGATGAAAGACTGGAAGAAGGTTAGATTGATTTAAAAATCCATGAAGTTGCTCTAGTTGTTCCTAACAGAATGAAGGCACCTCTGACTTGGACCAACAACTGCTGTAATTTCTGCTGCAACTTGAAGTCTTTTAGAAGTTGTCTTTTCTGATCCACAGTTTTTCTTTTCTTTTGCTGGTTTCGCGTGTAGTTTCAAGCATATCTCCCTTTTGTGCCTTGTCATATTACAGTAATTGCATCAAACTCTATCTTTATAGCCAGGGTCAAAAACAATATTTTAACATCAATATTTTGTCTGTCTATCCTCTGATTATGTAATATTGTTTTGTAATTTTTTATTTTTTTTTTTGTTTGATGCACAAGCCTCTAAGCATGCTTGTGACAGATAAAGAAATTTCTTTTACTTATTTACGCTGTAAGGCACTTTTTGAATGTTCAAAATGAAGGGCATATTTGAGTCTGCCATTCAAACCATACAGTCTATTGTTGTCTAATAGACAAATTGATTATGTTTGCATGTTAGTTTTGTCACCTTAAAGTTTATCCAGTTTTTATTTCACACCATCTTCTTTGTGATGATTTCACTTGATTTAATTTAGCACTGTCCATCTTCACCTTTTTAAAGCTTTTATTTTTTTTAATTTTTTTCCAATAAGATTTTTGCATGACATGCAGAGATTTCTTCAACTGTATTAGGTAAGATTAAGTTTTTCACTTGCTTACAGAAGGTGGTTGAACTTATGTTTGCTGAAGGTTGGTTATGTGGCTTTGATGTTGGCATCTCCTTGCTGGAAATTATATTTTGGTTTGTACAGTCTCATGATTATAGTGTATGGCACACTTATACATGACTTGTGACGTGTAAATACTGAAGGTTTAGGATTATGAGGCTGAAAGTCTTAATATTTGCGGGGAGTTGTTTATCTAAAAAGTTTTCCAATCGGGCTTAGCTGCTGAGAATTTTGTTCAGAACTCTGAATTTGTTTTTGATGTGTAGAGCAGTTAATCTTGAAGCTAGAAGCCTAAGTGGCATCGCAATTTTACAATTAGAGCCTGCCTATGCATGTTCTTGAAATCTCACTAAAAGATTTGATTTGACTCTGTTGACTGACTTCTGAAGCTGCACTTACAAAATAATGACTCCAAAACATTGCACAGAATGAACACTTCCTTTTCCTTCTTTTTATTTTTTTAAGGAATCTTCTACCTTTTCCTTCTGACCTATGCTTACGATGGCAGCACACTTGCAAAAATTATTTGTTCTTTCTTCATTAGAAGTGCTAAAAATAATTCTAGAAAAAGCACATTTTTATTGTGTATATATTCTCAAAATTATACCTTTGTCTGATCTTTTGGCATTTGAATGTGTTTTCAGCTCATCAGTGAGATATGGTCACGCAATTGCTTACCTGTTATAGTAGGTGGAACAAAGTATTATATCCTGGTTAGCTGCTAGCTTTGAGATTGTATTGTGACTATACTTTTTTTCTCCTGTAATCGTTCCGTCTCTGCTGTTGTGATGTGAGATGGCTGTTGAAACTTTTGTTGAACTTTTTCCCTGTAATCTTTCAGACTTTCAGTCTTTGTATCATTCTACTCTAAGAGTATGTTTGGCAAAGCTTTTTTTAAGATTATAAGCTGGTCAAGCATCTTTTTATCCACACATTTCGTAAGACCTACAACTTTTATCCACACATTTCGTGAGAACCACAACTTAAAATCTACAATTAGCTTTACCAAACATATGTTAAAATTCTTTTTACCCTACGTTTTCATGCAATGCAGTAGAATAAAAACCTTCCCCAATATTGCACTAAAGCAAAAGAAAATTTTAAAAACACAAGAATTTGATGATCTAGTTCTGGAGGAAAATTTATGTTCCTGGAGTTCTCTTAATATCTTATTTCCAGAGGTACTGTTGAAAAAAATGTTGTGTGTATAATCCTGGAATGGCTAAGAGGAAAAATAATACTCAATTGGAAAAGGTTAGAGCTATGATGGAATGATAATATTCATGGTATCAGATCAAGTTCCAGTTGGATTCCCTCTGTTTTAATTTCTCTGGTATAAATCACCAGAGGTGATTTTTGGTTCCAATTGTACAAATCTGAAATTCTTCATTGGGCATTTCAGTGTTGGTATTTGTGGCCTGCCTTATAGTTTCTCTTGAAAAGAACTGATGTTTGGAGTCAATGATGAAGCAACAACGGACGGCTTGCAGTCCAAGAAGTCACCGTCACTCTTATAGAGCACCACTGATTACCCTTCTATATTACTTACCACCCAAAAACTTGTCAGATAGAATTTCCTTCGTTATTCACAGTGAATTTCCATCATTAATCACTGTCGCTCTTATAGAGAACCACTGAATAACCTTCTATATTACTTACCACCCAAAACTTAGCAGATTGAATTTCCTCCTAAAAAACAAGGTCACTATTGTGGAATCATTAAATGGCTGCTGTGGTTTATAAAATGTCTTCGAAGGGGTAGGTATTTGTCTTAAATCTCCATATTTGCTTTGCCAGTTGCCTGCAACTGTGACATGCTAGCATCAATAACTTAATGTGGCATACTCTTTGAACAGGGATGTGAAGTTTTAATTTGCATTTAGTTTTTTGTTTGCACGTCAAAGTATTATTGTTTGGGTTCCCAAAAAAAAGAAAGGAATATATATTATTATTCATGACCCATCTATTTATCTTCCCAGCAACCAATTTATATGAAGCCTAAGACCACCTATGATTCTGCTTTCTCACTGTTTCATTCTGTCCTGTTGCCGCATCACTTTCACTATCAGCAGCATTTTTCTTAAATTCTTACCACAAATATGTATTGTGCCTTCACACACATAAACCTTGTTTCCCTTATGTATGGTTTATCGTGACTGTTGTAATGTGTTTAACTGTCTTTCCTTTTCTTTAACTATCAACACTTGCTAACTTTTCTTTGGTAATGCTGGACCATGAAAGTCTCTTCTGGACTGAACTGTATTATGCCTTTTTGTCTTCGATCACTTGAAAATTCTTGAATGTTTCCCAATATCATCTTAGAGTCATTATATTCTGCACATGAATGTGGACATCTAATACCTGGCAAGCAAGACCAAGTGTTATATGTTTTTGCTTCTAGCAGGAGACAAGAAACCAGATTTTGAGCCTGAGCCTGAGCCTGAGCCCATAGATGAAATGGCGATTACACTTATAGACGTCTTAAAGACCTTGATCCGGTAGCAGAAAATAGAATCGATCCAAATGATCCTAGGAAGGTGAGAGTGTTTTCAAGAAGCTGATCTTTCCTCCCATTTCCCTTTATATATATCATGTTTTATAATTCCAGTCTATGACTCTTTGAGCTTTTGCTTTATTGCACCTGATATTAATTTCAATTGTTGCACAAGGAAAATTAACATTATGCAGGAATTAAAAAGTGCGGCTGTCTTATAATTTTTTCATATGGGCATATTTATGATTATTGTGATGCGCGCTTTCCAATCTTAATTTATCTGCCTCTTTTCTCCTTTGTATGTGCATATACATAATAGGGAATAGTGGTCATGTTTTTTTTTTTCCTCTTCTTAGTTACATATAGGGATTACCGATGGAGTGTTCGTGGTTGGGTTAACATTGGGATTCTGGAAAAGTTTATTGGATAACAAATACAATTGATACTTCGTACAGTTCTCACCACCGGAAAGTAGAAAATATATAGCATAGATCTGCTAAATAAGATTACCGACTTATCTTTTTAACCTCCAGTTATTAAGATTGTTTGGTAACTCACTGTTTATTTGCAACTATGGCAGATTAATCAATACCTAAGTTTATATAGCCGAACTGGTGTTCATCCGAACGAGCTATTCCAGGGGAATATCATGGAGGTTTTTTTTACATCTGTCTTATCTACACAATCACAGTTGCTTATCCCTGATTGTTAGTGCACTTGTTATCTACTAACATAGCTAAATCCCTGACACATTTCCACCTGCTACACTCACACACAACTGCAGGTTGCTCTATCAACAGACAGCAACCTGCTACCATTGTATATATATTCAAGGATATTATCTGTACATGCTTTCAAGCCCTCATTGTTTCATTTTTTGTTCAATCTTTCCCTTGCATCTCCATCCTTATATTTTCGTCATTTTAGTTTTCTTAGTTGTCATTATTTATGCTTCATGTCAAAAAGAAGCCAACTTATTGCACAATATGTGCAACTTCTAAATTACTGATCTTTTAAAAAGTTTAATTGTTATTTTTCTACTTGAAAAAGGACATGAAACGATATGCAAAGAAAGAGGAGAAATAAGTTGTTTATTTTATTTAATATTAATAAATAACTGGAATCAACTTGCTGCATTTTGTTGTTGTCTTAGTTACTTATTTCTTTTTTACAAATTACAGCAGTCTGCTTATATTGCTGTTGTTATAAATATCAACTCATTCTGAATTTTGTGTCCTAGATAATGAATATCTTTATTTTGGATTGCTGAGTTTGATCCCATAATGCAAGAGCATGTTTGTCGAATCCAAAATAATGAGATTCATTATCTAGGACACAAAATTCAGAATGAAATGATACTTATGCTGGCAGGTGAGATAAAAAAAAATAATCATTAAGAAACTCAAAAATTCTAAATACTTTTCTGTTATACTTGATTGCACTCCAGATACGAGTTACGAAGAACAAATGTCTATGATATTGAGGTGTGTAGATGTTTCAGCAAGTTCAGTGAAGGTTGAAGAATTCTTTTTAAGGTTTTTATTGGTGGATGATACATCTTGTAAGGGTCTTTTTGATGAACGTGTCGATGTTTTGAATAATCTAGGACTTGATATTGATAATGTAAGGGGTCAAGGCTATGATAATGGT